>CALNHX010004301.1:68558-130358 GCA_940337035.1 Agriotes lineatus | reverse complement strand
AGTTTTAATAATATTTTGTTAAACATCAATAATTATGCTGTAGGCTTTTTATTATTAAAGGTTTTCAGTATTTCTGTTGATATATCAAAAACTGAGAAGAATTAACCCATTCACTTTTTTCTTCAGAATTACCCTTAGAACACATAGTAAAAGTTTGTTGTTTCCTCAGGGAACACCCTGTATGTTAGAGCCTGATCGATTGAACTTACGTCGAATGTTAAAGTTAATGTATAGACTGGAAGTCCAGAAAACAGCCAGAACTGGTTGGTTTAACGTACCAGTCTAGTTTTATGGTGTTGGAAATCGTTCTGATGAGCAGAGTGTCCAAGAAGGGAAGTTGAATGTCGTAAAGGGGTTCAAACACAGAATCTTAACGATCTCGCATCCTAATTTTCAGACGACTAACCTCAATAAATTAATTAATATTCTTAAATTAAATAATTATCTAATTTCTTTATTAAATTCCATTTTATATTCCACCACCAGTGGTAGGATAAACTCTGCAGAAATGTCTGCCTATAAAGACGTTAAACCTCCTTTGTACAAAAGTGCCATCTACGTCCAGGGACTCTCTCATATAATTAAACGAGTTTTCCGCAAGTTCGATCATAGTATCATTGCTGATAAGCACCATCATGTCATAAAACACTGTTTTTCAAAATTTTTCCAACTTTATTAACCCATAATGTCGTCTATCAGATAAACTGTAGTGGTTGCATATCCACCTACATTGTTCAAACTTCTCAAAGATTAAAATCTAGAATTACTTAGCATAGAAGAGACCCTCGTCTTACACACAAAGCCTGCGCCCTAGCTGAACATGTCAGCAGCACTGGTCATTGTATGGATTTTCATTACCACTGAATCCAATTTGAATCATCGCACTTTTATCGAAATGTGCTGCATGTTTGGTACTAATAACACCTTAAATTCAAACACAGACATTGACCATCTGAGTGTCTTCTACCACCTTCTGCTAGCCATGTCTAATAAAAGCTGGCTTCAACCTACCTTTAATGGCATCAACTTACAATCCTCTGGTTTCCTGTACATTAAAACAAAACACAAATATGCATGCAAACACCAATGAAAAACATAAATACTTAACAATGAACTCTATTGAATTAATAAAATATGTAAAAGCTGACAATGTTTACTGGTTACAGTTAAAAATATGTCCGAAAGATGTTAGTCCGGTTAAATTGAGACGTTTAAACTAAACACAGAGATAAAATGACAATAAAACGACATGGGTATATCCCAAACAGTATTAACTTTAGTTTTTCAGTATCAAAATTAGCAACAGTCACTCAAATGGTGACCCAACAAAAATGTTTACTTACTTTTCAACGCAAAACAACATGTAGACAATAAAACTTGAAAAGAGGAAGCTCCGCAGAAATTGGCCAATTATTTTAACTCAGTATATATGATCTACAATCAACATATGATCTCACATTTCAACAGTTAAAATTGAATGATAATCTGGAAATTATGACATTCAGCACTATTAGTTTGGACGAAGTAAAAAGCGCCATCAAGCAATTACAACGAAAAAAGTCAGCGGGTCCTGATGGCATTCCCACTTAAATTCTCACAGCCTGTGCGGGTATCCTAGCTTATCGACTTCAAATAGTGTTTAATCTTTCAATAAAAACTAATACGTTTCCTAGTGCTTGGAGAATTGTCAAACTAACTCCAGTACACAAATCTGGAGATGTACATAACATTAAGAATTACCTACCAATTTCGATATTATCTTCATCTGGAAAAATGTTTGAACATATTTTGTACAATAGATTATATCAGCATGTAAAAAATGTAATTGCTACTAAACAGCATGGTTTTATTCGTGCGAGATCTTTTTTTTAAATTTATTAATTTATTTGCAATCTGCCATAATACATCAGGCAATCAGTAATTTATATGACTAATTAAATGTCTTGTGGGCTATTGCTTACATTAGCAATTGCCTTTTATATGTATTCTTAGAATAGCTAGTTTTTTTAACTGTTAACAACCTTAAACTATACCAAGTTCACATTATTGTTATTGTTATACAAGAACTAACTACTAAAATCTATTGGATAAGTCTGAAGGTTTAAATCTTTTTAACCTCCGAATTTCACCACTGTCATTCACTAAGTTACTTGCCAATTCGTTTGGATGTGCACTGAGTTTATCGCGATAGATGACACTCACTTTTGTAATCAACTCATTAACCGAACTTATTTCAAGATCACGTCTAATTACTTCGTTAGGCACATACCAAGGTGCATCCGTTATTGCTCTTAACACTTTCGACTAAAACCGTCTGATTATATCGATTGTGGAGTTAGCTGCTGCGCCCCATAGTTGCAGACCATATGTCCACACTAGTTTTAATATTGTTTTTATAGAATTTTATTAGTGGTTGTTAACTTTGATTTTCGACCTAGTAACCATTACATGGATCTGTATTTCAACCCCAGCTGTTTTCTTTTGGCCCAAACATGTTGTTTCCAGGTAAATTGTCGACCAAGGTGAATGCCGAGGTATTTGACCGTTTCCAGTTGTGGAATTTGTTGTCCGTTTAATCTGACTGGAGGGCATGTTTCACGCTTCAGCGTAAACGTAACTTGAGCAGATTTTGTCTAGTTGGCCCTGATACGCCATTTCTTTAACCAGTCCTGTACCTTACCAAGATGGATTTGCATTTCATGTGATGCTTTTAGGGTCTGGATGAGTCAACAAGATGGCTGTTTCATCAGCGTATGTTGCTATCGTTATTGATCTGGTTGTTGGTATGTCTGTCGTGAACAGCAGATACAGCAGAGGATCAAGGACACTACCCTGCGACACGCCGGAATTTATTGTGAAAAGTCTGGTGGAGCCCTTTTGGAATTTAACAGAATAGTGTCTGTTGAATAGATAAGACTTGATAACTTGATACAGATCAGCGGGAAAAGCACTTTTTACTTTATATAACAGTCCTTCGTGCCAGACCTTGTCAAAGGCCTGGCTGATGTCGAGAAAGACTGCAGTGCAATATCTTTTGCCTTCTAACGCTTTAGTTATTTGTTCTACTATTCTGTAGACCTGCTCAATTGTACCGTGTTGTTCGCGGAAGCCAAACTGGTGGTGAGGTAACAAACTGTTGTTCTAAATTAGTGGTTTGAGTCTTAGCAGAAATAGTGCCTCAAACACTTTGGACAGAAGAGGGGGTAGGCTTATTGGCCTGTATGAGGCAACGTCTTCTGGCGGTTTTCTAGGTTTCTGAATAAGAATTATGCTGGGAACCTTCCACTACTCAGGGAACTACCTTAGCCTGAGTATTGCATTGAACATCTTCGTAAGAAGTATGATGTCTTTTTCTGGTAACTTTTTAAGAACTTTGCCTGTCACTAGTTCATAGCCTGGTGCTTTGTTGTATTTTAAGTTTTGGATAATTGCAATTACTTCTCTTTTTTTGAAGGGTTTACATGGAGGGCTCATTTGGAGGGGTGCCTCTAGAAAGTGGTGGATTTCGTTTTCTTCTTCCGGTGTAGTTTCCGATGGGTAGGGTTCAAACACTTTTTTTAGATGATTAGTAAATGCCAAGGCTCTATCGGAATTATTTCTTTTCCAGATTCCGTCTTCCTTGCGAAGGGGTGGGATATGCTGAATATTTCTCTTTATTCTTTTGTGGCTTTCCACAAAGACTAATCGGTTGCTTTAGTGTGAGATAAATTTTCCAGGTAATGCTGTATTGATTGGTTTTTTAAACTATACAGTAGTTGTTTAAGCTCGGTTGTAGTCCTGTTGAAATTTAGCTTGTCAATCGGTGCCCTTGTAGTTTTCCATCAGCGTCTTAGTCTCCCTTTTTCAGCAACTTTCTTTTTAACTAATACTGGACAGTCAATGATTTTCAGTATTTCAAACTCTATGGGTGTAGCTTCCCACGTAGATTCTTGTACAGTTTGATTAAAGTGTTTGACTGCATTTATTAGATCTTCTTCTGTTTGTAAAGGTATGTTTAGTTGTAATGTTTCTTCCACTCTAGTTTTAAAATAGTCCTAATTAGTTTTTTTATTGGAAAGCGATGGTGGTTTTTTTGTGTGCAGTGATTCCCGCTACAGTTAATACAGTTTACGTCAGGGCTTTTCGTTTTACGTAGGCATTGTGTAGTTAAGCGGTTGCCTACACACTTGACGCAACGGGGACTTCTGTAGCAGAAGTTTTTGGTGTGTCCTAGCCTCTGACACTTATTGCACTGAGGTATTTCTGTTTATGGTCGGGACGGTTCAAATTTTACTATTGATCATTATCTCCTGTTAAAAAGATTAGCTGAATGTAACTTATGCTTTGAGATGTCATCAGGTGTACCGCAAGGCAATAACTTTGGTCCACTTTTATTTCCTATTTTTATAAATAGCCTTCTTAAATTAGTGCAATATTGTAAATGCTTACTCTTTACACATGATTTTAAATTATTTTTAACCATATGAACTCTAAACGATGTAAATTATTTACAAGGGGATTTTGATGCAGTGGTACATTGGAGTGTGGCTAAGAAATTATCTTTTAATATAAATAAATGCAAAGTGATGAGTTACTTCTTGAGTAAACATCCAATTATTTCTGACTATATGATGAGTGGAGTGGCATTGGATAGGATTACAGCAACCACAGATTTAGGCGTACATTTTGTCGAAAATTTAAGGTTTGTTGTACACGTTGATAAAACTGTTAAAAGTTGTATGCGAAATTTAGGATTTATTTGAGAGGCTGCAAAGAATTCTTTAATCTCAATGCTCTAAAGATCCTTTTTGATACTCTGGTACGGTCTAAACTGGAGTATGCTTTTGTAGTATGAGATCCCGGAGCTGTGACTTACCCAAAAGCTCTAGAAACAGTACAAAATAAATTTATAAAGTATTTGTATTACAAAAAATATGGAAGATATCCAGAATATAATTCGCATCAGAGTATTAGAATTGAATTTGAAATGTTTAAATTAGTAAAAAGACGACCAGTCATATCGTTCATGTTTCTCCACAAATTATTGCATAATAAAATAGTTCAGTAGAGCTTGTATCAAAAATTTTATTCTATGTGTCTTTTTATAGATCAAGAACTAAAACGTTGTTTTATACAAAATATAGAACTGATATTAGAAAATCTTCTCCAATTATAAGGATGTGTTTATGTTACAAAAAACATTACAAAATGAGAAGCTGGGCACTTTCAACACTAATGAAAATAAATGCAGGCAGGAGTTATATAAGGCAGTTAGAAGGTATTCTGGTGTGTACACCTATGAATAGTGACTGGTATTAAAATATTATGTTTAAATCCATTAAGTTGCCAATCGTATGGTTTTGTTTTGTATTTTTGCATTTATGTTTTGTATACGGTTTTTCCTTTTAAGAACACTGTAATTGGGTTTCGTGCTGGTTGTGTTCGTTTATAAATAAATAAATAAATATTCATCTACTGTTATGTTTAGAATTTATGTACACACAGTTTTTGTGTATTTTTACCGGTGTATTGTGAAAATATATTGAATTTATATATTTCTCTAGACTAAACTAGGAATAAAAAAATGATCTAGCTCCAGATAAATACATTTTATGTGCTAACGTATATAACTATTTATTGCAGTAATTCATAAACTGAAACTTCAGCTTTTTATAAAACAAGACATTGGCTCCCAACGGCAATTTAACAAAAATAGGCTTAATATACAGCTTTATGAATTCGTTCCGTATAGTAGATGATGAATTATGGCCTTATAAGGGGTATGTATGTGTGGTCAGACATGCTCAAGCTTAATCGCAAGGGTGACAGGGGTACCACACACATAAAAATATAGTGACTGACAGTCCCTAAAACTAAAGAAATCGATGTGCTATTTTACAGTCCTCTTACGATAAGACCACTAGCGACATTAAACAAGCGGTTGATGAACATGATAAGCGATTAAATTACTTTACGTTGTTAGTTCTGTTTTTTAAGATTTTATATTTAGATTCGCACTTCAATGCATGTTCGTTGTTTCAAATACATATTCAATTAAATATTTCTTTGTATTTAAGTTTATCTAGCAAAATATATTTTATAGTATTTCATTGCTTGTAAATAAATACTTGTTTTAGCTGTTTAGTTCAATAATAAATTTCACCATGAATTAGAAATCGATGATATACATCCGTGTCGTACAAGATTATATAAAAACCTGGTAAACTAATAGTTGGCATTTGCCTCTTCTTGTATTCTAGAATTCTATTCGAATTTGCATACTACCTATATTACCTCAAAGTTTACTGCTTTTTATTACTTTCTAAGAAAATTTTGAGGAAAGTCGATTTATTTACTCTTTATATAAACTACCTTTTCCATTCAATCGCGTTTGAGACATATTGGCAGTTTTCGAATTTTTTACAGCAGCAATTTAAAAATTCTGGGAATTAGTGAAAGTGGTAAAAATATTAAATATACTTTATTTCTTTGTGCTTAATTTTTAAATCATAAAATATCAAATTAGTTGCTTACTCGAGAAAATCCCATTAGCAGATAAATAAAGCATAATTAATTAAACATCGTAATATTTCTAATAGCGATGGAAAATTGTAATGATAAAATAAAGCACAACTAAGAAAAATATCAATACAAACAGTATTCATATTCAGCGATTTAACCCAGTGGAAAGCTAAAAGTAAAGATTGTATAGAACAAGAATGAGATGAAGGTGCTCAGGTAGTAACAAAGTATCACCGGACGACAGTCAATGGTATAGAAATAGGACGCAAAGAAAAGGAAACTAATAGAAACGAAAACGCAAAATAAATAACAAACCTGTTAAAAAAAAATTAAAAAAAATAAACCGGGCGGAGCACTAGTGACGAAAGGGGCAATGAAAAACGAACGTGTTACTACTGTAATTCAAGAACTCAACGTTCTGAAGAGTTTTGTCTGTGGCATGATTTACACAATGAGTTACCGTGCTGTTTTGCTTACCTCCTGATGAAGCCCTCCATAAAAGTGGTTGAGCGTTGCGTTTTTCGATCTCAATAATGGCACGGTCCATTCTTGGAAGTCGTTCGTTACATAATGACAATAACCGTGAAAGCCTACGAAAACAATATTTCAAAATTTTAAAAAAATTAAGCGAACGAATTCACAAAATACAGAGTAGAGGAAAAATAAGGACTCGGAGAGGGATGCTATGTGAGATGTGACAAAATTAACCAACGAAAAAGACGAATTCACTGAAGAATTACTGAAGCAGGGCAACGTTGGCTTAAACAGCCATAACAGAAACCAAAAAAATAAGAGAAATGGAGTTAAAAAAATAACGAAAGGCTATTAGATCTACTGTTCAACAATATTTTGAAGGAAACGCGAAAGCGGGGGTGGCAAGTATAATAAACGAAGATAGATGATATATGCAAAGAAAGAAAAAAATATCAATGAAAGAATATTCATGATAAAGATGATACAAGAAACTTAAAAGAAAGAATGCATAGTATTGCCTATGGTCCAAAGAGGACGCAAGTAAGGTTGGCAAAGATCAGTTTTACGACCATCTACAAAAACAGATAGATGAGAGTGATCAGAATATCAAAGTATTGAGAGACCTGAATGGAACTGTTGGTAACAAAAATGAGGATATGAAACGGTGCTTGGGAAACCAAGGAGAGAAATAGAAAAACTCAAATGGGAAAGAAATACTTGAACTGCATCTAGCAAACGAGTTACTAGTGCGAAACACAGATTTTGAATTGATTATTTTTTTAAATAGTAAGCAAATGTGGCCGAAGGTACAAAATCTAAGGGTAAAACGAGAAGTGGAGATAGAAAGTGGCCGCTACTTGTTACAATGATTTTGAAAGGCAACTTTGAGATAGAGCAAGATAATAAATGAAAAGAATTTCTTTTTTAACAAGCTACAGAAGGAGTACAAGGAGGAGACAAGTGAAGGATATGTGGAGAAGTTTCAAACAAACAATATTAATAGTAGCGGGGGAAAGTTGTGGGACCCAAAAATTACAAACTACAAAGTAAATATCAACTCGCCGGTGGAATAAAACAATAAAAGCAGCAGTTTAAAAGAAAAGGAAAAATGGACAAACTATCTAAAAACAAAACGAAAGGGAATATGAAGAATATAAATTAGAAAGTGGTAAAAAAATGAGAAGTGCATACAAGGATAATCTAAATCTTTTTATGCAATATTAAGACCCACGGGAAACAGTAAAACACAAATGATCAGTAACATTGAAGACAAGAGAGAAAAAATAATTACTGAAAAGGGTGGAATAATGGAACGCTGGAGACTACACTTCCAAGAGTTATTAGAGGATAAAGACACAACAGACAAAAAGGAAAGGCCGATAGGAAAAAGAGAAGAAGGACAAAAGAAATGAAAATAGAGCAAAAGAATAATAAAAAAAATCTGTAATGGGCATTACTCGAAACATCCTTCGCAAGTAGAGTTGTGACACTAAATATTTTGAAAAATCATAGGCAACTAGAGGTAAAAATATCTTAACGTTTCTAATAATACTGATACAATTAAAGAAAACACTTGTTCATGAAAATTATATCAATTCGCAAATTAAAAAAATATAGCAGATGAGATTCGAATTCAGCGCAACTTTAGCTCCTGCGGAAGAGATTTCAACGGGAAGCAGAAGGCCGCTTCTTTGCCTTCCTACCTGGCTGACCCTTCAGCACTAGTTCGAAGTTTTAATTTTCTAAATGAGTGCAGTAACAAGACACGTGTTTTTTTTAACCAGTATCTTTTATCTGGTGCATTGCTCTGATTTTAGTATGTTTTTCTAATTGTGTTTGCTAGTACTACAGCATTTTTAACTATCTGTATTAGTTATGCGTGTGTCGTTGGAAAATCATTACGTGCGATACAAAATGTAGATGTTGGGTGTTGATTTCAGTAACGTTTTCTGAAGAAGTAACTTTTGTTTCGCCCGTTACATCTCACTCGAGTGTGCTTGCGTTGTGCGATATTCTAGCTTGTAGTATCCAAGTTCTTGTCACTTTTATATCTTTGGTTATGGAGGTTTCTTACCTCCCTATTCCATTTTGCTTTCGACGTCTGCTACTCATTTTGGTTTATTGTGAGATTGCGTTGTTGAATCTTCTTCGAGATTAGCTTCCGATGTACCCGTTTGTATCCAGGTAGTGTGCACATTTAGCAATTTGTTCTCGCGTTCTTTATTCAAATTCCCTCTTAAGTTCTTTTGGAGCCCTTGTTCGTTGTTTTTTCTGTTTCGTTCCGTTTGAGTGATTGATTGGTTATGCTGTGAGTTTAAGTAGTATGATGGGATTTGTTGCAAGAGTTTTGGGTTATGCTTTGATGAGTAGAACTTTTAGGTGATTCTGATTTCGATTGGTCACGTGATCGTGTGGTTTACTGAGTTGTTGCTGATTTAGTGTGCTTCCGTTGTGAAAATTGTTTTTCTTGCCTTCTCCTTTTCAAGCGATGATAGTGATATGGTTGCGATAGTGATGTGCTTGAGGGGATTTGCTTTTGAGAACTTTATAAACAATCTTCTTAATTGTCTAGCGCGGTTTATTTGATTGATTCTTCTTTTCCTTTAAGATTGTGGATGATTATACGAGGGATGCTCTGTTAATAGTTAGTAGCAGGCCATGGAAGCTCAATTGGCTAGACACAATGGAAACAATTGAAAGTCGCATTAGTTGACATTCGTTACCCACAATTGTCAAACGTTCCCATTTCCTTGTGAAACGTAGTTAATTTTGTAAGTTAAGTAGTTGTGCATTTTTAATTCAGTTAAAATGAGCGTTCCGAGAACTGCCTTTAGAGCTATGACTTTCTGTGACTATAAAAGACAGTTAGGATACCAGCAAAGCCATGAAAATTTGATAGCAGCTTTCGGAGATGCTGTCCTTTCATTATTCGCTGTTAGTCATTGGTTCCGCGAATTTGGACGAGGGCGAGCGCTGCTAGAAAACGAAGCAGAAGACCTGCAGAAGCTGTCTGTCCAGAAAATGTTGATCGTGTGGCAAGCTTGATTCAGTTCAATCGAAATATTACTTATAGGGAGATTCAGGAGGAAGTAAGGTTGGATCATCGGCCGTGAATACCATTTTGCATAAACATCTTGGAGTAAGAAAGCTAGCAAGCCGTTAGATACCGCATTTGCTCTCAGAAAGTGAAAAACAGGATCGAGGAGACTGGTGTAAATTTATCTTGCAAAAATTTGACGGAGGAGCTTCCAAGCAAGCGGCATACATTCTACCAGGTGACGAATCTTGGGTGTACAATTACGTCCCTGAAACTAAACAGCAGTCTAGTGTTTAGGTATTCGACAATGAAGACTTGCCTGCAAAAGTTGCTGTTTTTTTCCGCCGTGGTCCTGTTGTGTAACATCTTACTCCATCATGACAACGCATCATCCTACACTGCTGCCAGAACATTAGATTTTTTGAAAGATTCGGGAGTTCAATTGGTAACTCATCCTCTGTATAGCCCAGATATGGCGCCGTGCGACTTTTTTTTTGTTTCCAACTGTTAAAAAGAATTTTTGAGGACTTTTCAGAAAATGAATTTTCCGAATGTGTTAAAGAGTGGTTTCAAAGAATGCACAAGTGTATTAGTCTGAATGGAGGATATTTTAAAAAACAATAAAGATTTTTTGTAAAAAAATGCAACAGTCTTTTAATAACTAACAATTCTCAGCGCAAGCCTCGTAACAGGGAATCGATGTTGAAGTGTTTGGCGGATTCGCGTTGGATTTTTTTTTATCTCTCAAACCATTTTTCTAGTTGGTTTAGCCCAGTTATTCTTTGATCGGTTCGTTTTTATTTTTTGAATTGCTGATAAGATATTAGTTTGGTGTTGATGTGTTTGGAGAATTCGCTTTGCGGATTTTTTTATCTCGCCAACCACTTTACTAATTGGTTTGGATTAGCTGTTGTTTGCTTGGCTTCATTTCCTTTCATTCCTTATTTTCTTTTTAAATTGACGATTAGGATATTGGTTTGATGTGGTTGTGTTTGTGAATTTGCTTTGGCTAATTTTTCTTTCAAGCCATTTCTCTAGTTGGTTTGACGCAGTTTATAGTTAATGAGTCCCGCTTTCTTTCTTATTTTATTTCCTTTGTCCTTTTTCTTTGTTTCTGTGTAGGTTCGAGTTACTTTCTTGAAATTTTTGATGGGATGCGATTGTGACGTTCTCAGCTTTAGCACGATTTGGCCGTTGGTGCCATTTGTCGGGTCTCTCAGCTGTTGGATAGTTTTTTTTTAGTTCAGTCGACTAGCTGTTGTTCGTCGTTTGCCTTCAGCTATGCGTGTTTTGTTTCGGTATTCATTTCGCTAAGGAGGATTATGATTCCACAAGTGCACCTCATTTCTTATTTTCGTTTAGCTTTTTGGCGTGCTTGGGGTTTGAGGACGGTTTTTGACTGGTTAGAGCGGAGCCGTCGACAGTCTAGAGCCTGGAACTAAGAATTGTGACTTCACATTAGTGGCCGGTCGCCTGCAACCTCTATATATTCACTGCAGACCGGTAACGTTACATTACAATGGTGATTCATGTAATAAACAATTTGAATATGAACTACTTGCCTTCGTACTCTTTTTCGTGTAACAATGTTACATACTACCCTTTATTGTGTGTAGTTTACAGGCGTTTTAAGGCCAAAGAAACAATTATGTCGTATGCAATTAAACCTAAGATAAATGAAAATGTAATAATATTTTTCTTTTGCAACTTTATTAACCAATAAATAAACAAATAATTATCAATATTACAACAAAATTTTAAAATAGTGAAAAGTGAAACATGAAATTAAAAGATATCCACAAACAACAAACTGAAAACAATACTACTAATGAAGCACCTACATAACCATAAGAATAATCCCCTACAAATAAGTATAATCTCTTGTGCATTATGTGACTTGATGACTAAATTTTTGCAGCTTCCTCTTTTTCGACGTTAATGCACCATCAAGAGACTTTGTTTTAATATTATTATTCTTAACCTTACTTTAATTATTGAGTAATATGTTTGAAAATGTATTAATAGTTCTTTTCACTAATGATAGCACAGAAGTCCCACAAGAACATTTGTCTTTAACGCCCAACTCATATTCAAGGTATTCCAATTTTTTTAAAGCCAGTGAACTTAAAAGTCGTTTATGAGAAGAACATTGAAGAAAGATGTTTTCAAATCTTTCCAATATTAATGCTTGGAATAAGCAGTATGTACTAAGAATTACTTGATTAAAATATTCTGTTGCATGATTAAGTCCACCTCTATCAAGGAGTTTAATATAATTATTAATCGCAGCTGAAAGTTCTAATACTATTTTTTTCTCTACCGACACAATTGCGTAACAAGATTTGCATTGTTTTTTTACTTTATGAGCTATAAATCCTCCAATATAATTTAGAACCATAAAGTCATTTTCAGTCAGTTCGATGGTATAGGAGAAAAGACAATCTAAATTCAATTTATCGAGAGTGGCACTAATATCTGCGTTTTTAGAAGCCTCAATTTCTACAGTATTTAGGAATTCTTGTAAAGAAAAAGTACCAGCGACACTTGAGGTTAATTTAATCGAATTCAAAAGTTTTATTTTTTGCTCTGATTCAAGGATTTGCGTTAAGGTAACATGGTAAGAACAGCTGCTCATTTGACGGTATTGACCAAACCGTGCTTCCAGTGGGTCTGATTGAAATTTTCCCAACAGAATATATTCCGACAGTAACACCAAAGTTTTTGTTGTGTGGGATAAAGAAAATTGCGTTTTTCCGTAAGTTTACCGTGTCGTTGATTTCTTCCCTTTCCATCACAACCCTGAATGCTTAAGTCATTCCATTTGCTTAACCAATCGGAAACACCTTGCAAAAATTTTATATTCGCATCGTCAAGGCTAAATATGACTATTTTCCACCACTTAGAAAGTACTGCCAAAAACTGTATTGTACCATTTGCTTTTATAGGTTCTAGACTTTTTAGAGCTGCGATATTTTTCTCATCAAATAGCTTAGTGCATAAACTAACATTTTGTCTTTTAATACCATTTATACCAATTATACCAATTTGATAGTATTTGCCTCCTCCGAGGCATGCAAGTCTCTTAAATCAGATATTTTGCCAAACAATTTTGAACGATCATTTGATGACGAGCAGGAAGCTACTTGATCTGGTTCAAATGGTGTTTGACAACTGTCCTTCTGATTCATCCAGTTGTTCGACTTGAATATATGTACTGTATCAAACAGGAGGAATATTTTACAATTTGCATCATAGGGGTTTATTATGAAAGAAGTCATGGTGCCACCACTAAGTAAATTAAACATTTTTCCATTTTTTTTGTAGTTATCAGATACTAATGCCACAATTATATATCCTACCTTCGTTAACGCTTCAATAACTATTAAAGTTAATTCATATAATTGCTCGCCATTTAAATTGTTGCCGGGTACAACCCCACTACGTCTTTATTTTTTAACGATATGAATTGCAACATAAAAGTCTGTACAGTAGTTGCTATTTCCCCTTTAGGGTTTCCCTCGTCATCTGCATTACATCTTTTCAGTTTGCCACCTTTGTAAGTTATTTTGGGTGTGTTATGTATTTCATTAAGCATAACTGTAACAAATTTATTATTTTCAGGTAAATGTTTTAATTTTTCAGCAAGATAGCATTTATGACTATAGTTAATGCCAGGACTGTCGGTGCCTAATTTCATTTTTAAGCTATTTAAATAACGAGGAGTAGGTAAAGTCAACATATTGCTGTCTCGAATTTTTTTGTAGCCGCCAGCAAACGCAAAATAGATAGAAGGCGACCACAGCAAGGTATCTACTAAACATCTTATTCGTTTAGAAAAAACTAACAGGAGTTTATCTTTAGCAAACGTTAGTTTTCCAATCATAACTTCAGATTCATCTGATTGTGATTCGTGCAACAGATTACAAGCTTTGTCAATAAAATCACCAGTTCTTTTAACGTTTTCTTCGGCTGTTATTACATTATTTTCTAAATCTAATGCAGCGTAGCTAACATCAAGAAAAGAAAGTAATTTTTGTAAACACGTCCAAGTATTACATGTGTTATTCTTATTTAAATAGACCTAACAGTTGAACATTCGTTAACAATAAAGTTACCTCTAAATGCAGTAAGAGAAAGATTTTCTTTAATAACTAAAGAACTAGATATTTGAGGTATTTCCCCATCGAAATCTAGTTTAACAAAACAAATTTTGTCTACTTCAAGCCATACCTTAAAATTAACAAACTCATTTGTTTTTGTTGCATAGCAGGTTCTCAAATCTTCAAAGTTCTGTATTGTGTCTTTTTCAATTGCTTTTTGCCGTTTTTCTTCTTTCCTTCTGTCTATTTTAAATTTTCTAACTTGGGGTCTTTTCGGGCTGGTGCTAACTCGGTGTTGAAATATTTGGGTTGTTTTTCAAATATAGTCGGGTATGGATCGTCTCTTAATTTTATTCTCGTTTTTGGAAAAACTAATACAGTCGGGCTTGACTATTTTATCTTTGCGAATTATGTATTTTTCATCGAAATGTTTGACGCAAATTACTGTAGACCTATTTGGCACAAAATTTTCCCGATGAATTGCTTTTAAACACTTAATTTTTCTTTCTTCATTTTTAGGAAAGTGAAAAATAGTAATCCGTTCATTATTTTCATAGTTGCTAGTACACAAAAGGACACAGCAGCTGGACGGCATACCTAATGAAAATTTAAAACCAGATAAAATTTATTGAGTTTTAAGTCAAAGTGCTGTAATACCTGCATCAAACTAATGCTGAAAAGCAAATTATTGTGTATGGAAAGAATATCTACAGTTAATTAATAATACGTCTAACTACATCCTTTTTCATGCTTGCAAAATTGACACTGAATGAAGTGACTCTAAATGCAAATGCATGCAGGGGCACCCGACGGATCGGCTACAATGTTCACGTGCTCGCTGTGGAGGGGATATACATCCAGGCTCTATACTGTCGACGGCTCCGGCAGAGCTGGGCAGTAATTAATTACTTTTTAATTAAATTACTAATTAAATTCCTTTTTGTTTATTTGCCTTGGAATTGAATTACTTTTCAAAATGCGGTAATTGTAATTGGGAATTTCCATCTTTGGTAGAAAGTACTTGAAAATTACTTTTTAAAAGTAATTAATTACTGCATTCAATTACTCAATTACTTTCGTGTAATTAAATTACTCTAAAGTATTTAAATTACTTTATAGGTATTTGAATTACTTGTGGTAATTGAAATTACTCGAGGTAATTGAATTACTTTGTGGTATTTCAATTACTGAATTACTGACCTCGATATGGTGCAAAATCTCCAGAAAGCATAAATAAGGTCTTATTAAGTTACATATTAAGCAAATCGCAGGGTATTCCCCGCGCAATATATGCCTAATTTATTATTTCCTCTGACGAGTCGAATAACAGCAGCTTCTGCATTTTGTATGACGCCTCCACCAGCATTAGTGCGTGTATCTGTAGTTTGTAATAGTGACACATTTATTGTGATAGACGCTAAGTGTAAGACGCTATAAGAATATTTGCGGTAAGTACATTACAGATTACAATACCTACGGTAAAATAATAATTTTAAATAGCTTCATTAGATGATATTGGTTCATAATGATTATTTATTCATTTCAATTTGCTTGTTTTAAACGATCCGTGCAATTGTAACAGACCTTAAGTCCAGAAAATTACGTTTTTGAGTGAGGAATTGAATTGAACGGACAAAATCCGATAACAACATTTAAACAGCGGAAAACGCATATATAAAATGTAAAGTCCGTTTCAATTTTACATGACACCGAGTAGGCGTTGAAATTAAGAACGTTTTTTAAAACAGTGTAGAAAAAGTGTCAGTTTAAATGTTAGGTTATAAATGTTTGACACATCAGCTTTAGCTTTAAGTATTGAAAATGCAATATATATTTTTTTGAAGGTACTGCCTCAAAAAGGAATTTTTTAGCGACAACGTGTTGCTGTTCACATACTATTTTTCGTGAGTTCACGATTTTAAACTTATAGCCCATGCTTTTGACTATCCTTCATACTGTACTACAAGATCCATTGCACTGTAGTTCTTCTTTCGCATAATTTAAAAGATCTTGCACAGTAAAGTACTAATTTTTTAATGAAAATTCCAAATTTTTAATTCCAGGTCTTCTTTAAATGTGAAATTCCAAAATTTTGCATTTTTTAAATTATTTCCCGTCTTTGTTGTAGCCAAATTAGGTTCATCTTGCGCAATTGTGTACACCTTTGCTCTGGATACCTATCAGAAAAATAATAAGAATTGATATTTTGTTTTAATATTTCAGAAGTTACTTAATACATTTTTAATAACTATTTGTATTATTATTTACTAGGGAGGAAAATGTATCATTCCCTCCCGCAGATGTAGTTTAGTTCTTCAGAGTTTGCGAGAACAGTACCTAATCAATTTATTGTAATCATGCAAGAGATGAAATGACGTTTTAGTCCAGAGTTATACATACAACACTTTTACATTTTATGATGAGACTATCTCTTGTGATCAGCTGCATTCAAAAATATTTAAATATGAAAACCAGGAAGCTAGTTGATTTATTATTAATCATAATCACATTGTCTCCCGTCTCTAATGGCAACGGCAGTCAATGTATTATATTCCCTCCCACTGCCATTGGAAACCAACCAGGGACCCAAACGTATATTTTCTCTATACCCCCAACAGGCGACAGAAAATGTCACTTTCGTATAAAGGGGTAAAAAAAAGTATTTTTGAACAGAGCCAACAAAAAATGCTCAAGTTGCGCCAATTGGATCGTTCTTCTACAAAATCTAAATAGAAATTTGGTGTCAAACACTTATGAAATCCAATGCTCCACCCTGTATACTTAGGTAAGTTACATATTTTCGTCATTCAGCATGATGTTAAGCGTATTTAATAATAGATTGTTCTACAAGTTAAGAAAAGTGAAAGTTTTTCAACGTTTAATTTACAAGCGAGTGATGCAAAGGGAGTGGATTAATTTATCACGAACATGAAAAAATCGCTTTTATAACATATTCAGCGTGCTATTTTTTCTAATATCATTACAAAATCTAGCCAAAATTAAATTCGACATTTCTTCATATTCGAAAAACAATTTTTTTTTAATTGGCAGTATAGAACGTCGAAATCGTTAAATAAAATACGAGAAATTGGCAGTAAAGTAATCCATTGTTTTACAACTTTTTGTAGGCGGCTGGGCGATAGGTAAACGTCAACCGACGTCAACGTAACCTATAAAAGTTGGTTAAAATGTTGTAACTTCGCGATTTCTCGATTTAAAAAAACAACGTACCCCTGGGCACTGGAAGTTTCATTTCAATCCTAGTGTGGTTTATTTGCTTTGGCCCTTCGGGCCTCGGCAACTAAATACACAATCGTGATAAAAAGCTCAACTTTAGTAATAACTTATGTGCAAACTAATATAAAAAATATATAGATTTGAATTTCCAAGTCCATATACCTTCTTACTGAAGGCACTTTGTACTAAAGTATGTTAGGTTTAATCGGTTTATTATAACCTAAGGAATCTATGCCAAATCGGTGTCCCATTCTTTTGGGACACCCTGTATAATTGTTATCCTTGAACTTATTTATTTACTTACATCTTACATCAAAACAAACTAAAAACTTTTGGTTTTGGTGAACGGTGCATGTAGCTAGAAGATTTAATTATCAAAAAACCTTCAAGAGTGATAAAGTATTAGGTTACTATAGTTAACTTCTTCTTCTTCTTTTCTAATCCTTGATGCCTTTCGGCGTCGGATGGCGGTCTCTAGTCCTGTATCCATTTTTTCCATCTTTTTCTGTCTCTCGCTATTGTTTTCATTTCCTCCATTGTCGCTCCTCTCTCTGCTCCTATTTCTCTGATTTGCTCCAGCCATTTCTTTCTGGGTCTGCCTCTTTGTTTTTTGATAGGTTTTCCCGATTCCATTATTCTTTTTGCCATTCTGCTTGGTTCCATTCTTACTGTATGCTCGTACCAGTTTAGTTGTTTATTTTTTATTTTTTCTAGTATAGGTTCCTGTTTAGTTATTTCTCTTATGTCGTCATTTTTTATCCTGTCCCACTTAGTTTTTCCTGCCATTTTCCTGAGATGTTTCATTTCCATTGCAGTTATTTTAGGTTCGTCTTTCTTTCTAAGTGTCCAGCTTTCGCAGGCATAAGTTATTGTTGGTATTGTTATCATGTTGTGAATTTTCTTTTTCACCTCTATGTCGATATCTTTGTGTCCTAGTATCGTTTTATTTAATGTATAGTAAATTCTTGTCGCTTTGTTTGCTCTATTTACTATTTCAGCCTCCATTTTTCCGTCTTCTGTTATCATACTTCCTAGGAATTCATACGTCGATACTCTTTCTAGTTTCCTGTTTTTACATTTTATGTCCTTATTGTTTTGATCTCCTTTTTGTTTTTCATTTACTATCATGGTCTTGGTTTTACTAATGTTTATTTCCATTTTCATGTTTTCTATCTCCTCGGTCCATGCGTTTACCAGCCTTTGCATTTTATTTTTGGTGCTTGATATTAGTATCACATCATCTGCGAATAAGAGACTGCTTATTTTTATTGCTTCTAGATTCCTGTGTCCTATTACTGTATCTAGTCGGTTGTGTTTTTCTTTCTACTATAGTTAACAAAACATATAAATTAAGCATTTTTAGATAACGATTACGAATCGACACGACACTAATGATAGTTGCAACTTGCAAGAAAATCCTACTAAATAGAATTATATGACAATAATTTATATTGAAAGTAATTGAAAAAGTAATTGATATTGTACAATTTCAATTACTAAGTAATTGGTAATTGAATTACTATTTCCTGTGAGTAATTGAATCGCTGGTAATTAAATTACTACATTGGGCGGTAATTGGCAATTAGTAATTAATTACTTTTGAAAAGTAATTTGCCCAGCTCTGGGCTCCGGTTAGAGTTTTGGCCGCATTTGTCAAACCAGACTCTTTTTTTCAATTCATTGTTCCGTTCGTTTCTTCGGTTTTCGTTAGCAATTTATTTTGCCATTGTTCTTTTCGCCTATGACTTGTTTTGGGTCCGAACTTGCTTTTGTATGAGGATTGTTTATTTGCTCCCTTGTGATGTTTGTTTTTGTTTTGTTGTGTTTAGAGTGGTTGGTTGGGCATTGCTAGGTAGGTCAGTATCAAGGAGCGACATCATCTTGCTTTCCTTTTTGTAAAGTTAAGGGTGGTTGGTTGGCCATTGCAGGGAAGGTCACTTTAGAGAGATTTTTATCTAGTTCTTTCTCGCTCAACGATGGATTGGCTGTGGTACATTTTATTTTTGGGCCTGCTTTAGAACGACTGACTCTTCACAGGAAAACTTTTGGCGTGCATCAGGATCCATGACGTCATTGACCAGACCCCAGACCTACCAGCGTCCCTAAATACATTCTACTTAAAAATACGCGCGAAAATCCCCGAAGACATTTAAATAATCTGCTAAAATGCGTTTAGTTAATAGAGTAAGTTTTACTGCATCGTTATGTGCAATGGATTATTGTACCTACTACATATTTACTACCTATTTATACTAACCTACAAAAAACTAACATTTTTTGTAAATATAATATGATAAGAATGGAAGTTACATGGTAGAGATTTTAAAACTACTTACGGTTCAATCCATTTGAAGTGATCCCACGATGGTGCTTGACCATTTTTTATTTTTTTATATGTTATTTTCTTATACACTGGCAGTTCAAAACAGGTCTTATATTATTTTTATCCTAACCCGCTTATACGCGGCGGTCATGAGCAATGCGTGTCAATTTTTGACTTTGGAGACATCATTAGAGTTAACTTAAATATCTTTGGACTGAATTGTGCTAAAATATTGTAACAAAAACCATTTTCTTCACTAAATTCTCCTCTTTAAGTTTGGTCCTTTACATTAAAAGCCTTACTTTAAGGCTAATAAGTGAAAATGGCTTCTAAAGCTTGGTATCAAAATTTAACAAATTTCACTTTTTAGAGCTTAAATCTTCAATGAAGGGGTGAAATATCAAAGTTGATTTTTTAAATTACAATTAGGTATTATAAAGCACTCATCATAGCTAGAGTAATAACACTGATAAATGTGTCCTTTATTTTTATATATTTTTGAAAATTGAGTTTTTTTAAATTTTGTGGAAGTTAGAGCGTTGTTATCCTTGGTGGGGCTTGGCACATAATATACACTTAACGCAAACCACGTAAAAATTTTCTATATTCACAGCTAAACTAACATTTCTGGCAAACACTTTGACAACTTTCTTAAATTTCCATTTATTGCGAAAGCATGGCGACTTGATTTGAATTTATATCGCATTATATTATAAAATGAATTAAATTTGATGGATACGTCATTCTGCCGGACCCTGTATATGGGAATAACAAAAAAAATAATAAAAATACGAAATAGTCAAGCAACCAAAAATATTTTGGTTTGATTATTTGATATGGATTGAACGTTACTCATATTTCCCATAATACTTCCGACTACGGAAACACTGCGACTTTTTTTACTTTTGAAAATTAACAAATGAGTTTTAAATTTAGTTTTTTATAAGACACATTAAATCTGGAAACTAATTATATAAAAAGGTGATTACTTTATCGTGCAACACACTGTACATAATATAGAGTGATGTGTCAAAAAATGCATTTGTTTCCAAGGTTGTCAACTCATATATTTCAGATTTATTAATACCAAACATTTAGCTGCACACTATAGGAACTTATTTTACACACACACACACACACATATATATATATATATATATTTCGTATGGCAAATACAGCAAATAACACGTATTAAATATAAATAAATAAACAAATACACAATATAAATAAAGTACAGTAAAAAATATAACTAAAAACTAAAATACAATACAAAGTATAAATAAAATAAAATACAATGCAGTCAATAAAATAGGAAGTAAATCAATAATAAATTTGTCAGTTATACATACATACATAGGTATTGTACCTTGAAATAGGATGAATTAATACAGTAAAATGCACCTTATAATACTTATATATAATATAAAGTAAAGGAAAACAGAAGTAATAAAAAATACTAGTAATTATTGTTAGTAGGTGTGGTCAAAACTTGTATGAATATTAAGTACTTCAGCATTAGGATTCGAGAGTGCAAGTTTTATGAATTTTGACTCATTTGGCAACGGATCTTGTGTAGGGTCAGCTGTACCCAATCTCCTTTTTTTATTTTTAGATGAAAACAATCTGACTTGTAGTTCTATCTTTTTATTCATATTAATATTTTCTTTGACTTTAAAGTCTAATTGGCCATGATCATTATATATGTCGATAATCTTATCTAGGTGTTTGTCGATTTGACTTACATCACCAACCGATAAGTTACATTTTTTATTTAAACCAAGAATAACTTCTAATTTCGAGGCGATTGAATCTCTATTATTGCTACAATTTTGAAATGAAATAACATCATTCTGAAGATCATAGCCAGGTGCGGTCATTTCAACTGGAGGTGGAGAATATGTATTCAAATGATATTTTAGGCAACATGCATGTATATGTTTGCATATATTGTGGTTTATTACACTGTCTGGACAACTACATTTAAAAGAATGTATACAAACATTACATTTTTGGCATTTAAGCTCACAAGGGTCGGTACAGTTATTTAATATTTTTTCAACAAGATAACTATGGTCAGCATCTTTGGTGGAAACCACATTCCACTGATTTTCATTTTTTTGATACATAGAATTTTCTGGAATACTTTCCCCTCTTTTATGACTGCCCCTGATTTTTTCTATTTTTTCACTAATTTTATGTTTTTCTAATTTTATCACTCTTTCAAACATTTTATCACGTATCAATTGCATTAAAGCATTAATGGTTTTGTCCAAACGCTTACATTTGTTACCCTGAAGGTAAAAATGTTTTATTATTTTAAGCAGAGACTCCAGATACATATTTGTATTTATACCTGCATATTTTCTATAACAATATGCCCACATGTTTGTTCGATTGAAGTAATTCCTTGAAAAATATTGAAAAAATTGAAAGGTATCAGGGTCAGCCATTAACTGATCAGTAAAAGTTTTTAGTTGTTTAATAAATTCTTTTTCATCTGACTCTTTTTGTAAAACCCTTAGAGATTTTAAAACTAATGATCTTGTTTCTTCATTTCTAATTTTGTTAGAGTTTTGTATCCAGTTTTTATTTATGTGCCAGGTACATAATAATCTTTGGGGTACTTGACCCATAACACATTCCCACGAGAGATAAAATGCTGGATAATCATCTGACATAAAGACTTTTGTAGAGATTAACCCAATTCTATCTTTAATGCATTGAAAAAACTTATTAAATATTATCATATCAGACCTATTCGAAAAACAGAATGCAACAGGGATCCCACAGCCATATTCATCTACTACCATAATTGTGAATAACTGGAATCCGTACTGATTTAAACCATGCGTTCCGTCAATACAAATTTTGTTATTGCCAAATAAAATTAAAGAATTTGCTTGAAATTCTGTCATAATTATAAGAACAAAATAATTTTTTTCAAACATGCCGTCTTCTTGTGAACCCTGTTCCTTATAATGCAAAACTGGATTTTTTTCCAAGCTTTTCATGGCCTCAACCCATAATTTAACGCTAACAGCATCATTTTGGTGCCTTTTGGTTGAGTATGCTATCGAATAATCTCGCATGATGTTATGTATATCTTTCTTCTCCACTAAATGTATTCTTTCAACTTGGCCTTTGGGTACAGTCTCTCGAATGTCATTTAAAACTCTATCTATCTTGACTCCTTGTGATAATTTACCTAAAAGAAAAAATGAATGTAAGGGACTGAAAGAACTTACAGTGTTAGTAATGTTAGTTATCAAAGTTTTATTACTTTTTTATCTTACCCACCTGCTATTTTATTTCTGTCAGCTTCGTCAATTCTTAAACGTTCTAATTCTTGATTATGACCAACGTGCGTGGGATATAAAACAGCTGATATATTTTCAGAGTTACATGTGACGATAAGTACAGATGGACACGCTCGGCCTATCTTGTTTGTACCCATTGATTTAGGATTCCTTTTCGGGTTTTTTGTTATACCTGGAGCCAACGAACGATGACATTCATAATAGGTACGAATACCTTCTTTTAAATACTTTTTACTTGTATTCTTTACATAATTTGCTTTTAATTCCTGTTCTTTTTCTTTCTTCCATTTGTTGTACTCTAAAATTAAAGCAATTTATAAACTTGGTGTTAAAAAAATCGTACCAGCTTCGGTTTTAAATTCGTATTTTTCTTGTGTTACACTTATGTTATGCTTTTCTGTCAGATGCCTGTGTAGACTTGTGTATTTATTGAAAGTCTCTTGACACTCATCAACTGGACATAAAATGTTTTTATTCTCAGGTGATTTCTTGTGAATTATGACATGGCTGATTATTTCTGCTTTTGTGGGAAAAGTTGAGCCACAGTCATAGCACTCATAAGACACAAGTTGTTGATGTACTTTAGAATTATCGTTCTTTAGTTTTCGGTTTGAACTAAAGAATGTCTGGCACTGTTCACATTCATAGCACACTTCTTTAAATATTTTATGAATTTGTCTATCATGTTTACTGAGTGCCTTTTTAGAAGCATATAATTTATTGCAAGGGCTGCACTTAAACATTGGCGTCATTTTGTGTTAAATAAACAATTAACACAACAAAAACCGGCCGGATTAAATTGAGGTTAGGTATGGTCACACCCTCAACAGTCTCAACTCTCACAGATACGGCGAGCGGCTGAGGGGCGCGGCGGATTCTACGATGTCACTGTCAATGACGTCATGGATCCTCACGACCGCGAAAAGTTTTCCTGCGAAGAGTCACTCGTGCTTTAGACCGCTTTGGTTATGTTACGTATTGAGCCACTATTGTTGAGTAGGGTTTTGGGTAAACTGCTGCTTGCGTTTGTTGTTTCAGGCGTTGCTAGATTTCTTCTGAAGTCTCCAGTAAAGAGACAATTTTCTGTCGTCCTTTTTTTCGGTAAGAACGCTTTTGAGTCCGTGTATGTGTTGTAGCTGTATAGTCGTTTGGGCTTTTAAGTCAAGATTGTTGTTAAAATTTTTCGTATGGGGTTTTGACCCAAATTTTTCGTTCTTGACTTGTTATGCACTAAGTTATAATTTCGAAACATTTCTACGAAATTTTTCTGTTCTGGTAAAGGAGAGTTGTGACGGTCAGAATGCAGCCCCTATTGACTTTGCAGGTCTATGCGTACAGTTTATGTTGTTCTAGCGTATGTGACGCATTATTTAAATGTCGTGCGCTTCCCGCCCGTTTGCATATTCTTCTTATCGGCACGAAAAGCAACACTGACTGAGCTTTTGTTTTCCGGCGTTCTTTTACGTGTTGGTGCTGTGATGCCTAACAGCTAGCGTCTTTCGAATTGTCCAGTGGTTTTGAGAGGCATGTAGTTTATGGTTGGGGGAATTTGCCCTCGCTGATGGTGGCGGCATATGCAACCCTGTCGATTTACTGAAAACCGGTGTAAGTTTATTGAAACTTTTTCGTGTCGTGTTTAAGTCATCCGTGATTCTATTTTGGGCTTTTTTCTTATAGCCGTAGTTTCGGAGCTCCCCTTAATCGCTATTCTCACATTGAGGGCATCGAACTTGACCCTGTATGGGCTTTTAAAAGCACCTGCCACGGCTGAGCTTTGAATAGGTTGTTTATAGTTTTACCTCACACGATCCTGTGCCAGCTACGCGACCTTCCTAGTGGGTAGAAAGGAGCTCAACAAAGGAAATGTGAAACATGTTTTGATTTTCTTTTATCTAAAATATTTTTTTGTGTAGGCAGTGATCCGCTGCGAAGTACGCTATTTGATTGTAACGAAACCTGCCGAATTCCGTCAGAATTTCGGAGGATTTATTTTGTGACTCTCGCTGTTATGTACATTTCGCTTCACGAGCTAAGTAACTGCTTGGTAGCAATCTTTTTCATCTACAGAGCCGTCATTAATCTCCGCTATACTATTTTAAACTGTTGTAGTAGTGCTTAACATAATTTACATTTGTACTTTAAATCTGCGTTGCATGTTAATTCTCTCGCAAGCCGAGTTTGTGTTTTGAGGTGCACCTTAATCTAGCCTAGATTTATCAACGTTACGTTTAACCTATGTTTAGCAAATGATCACCTGTACTTTGTACTTATGATATTAATTATGTGATTATATACTGAGATATGGGTATTCTTTGTTACTGCTACCTCGATTCGTGTACTTCCTTTCAAATGAGTGTGCTTCATTGCGTTTACGAATTCTCTATGAATGCCTGGATACATTTGCCGTTAATTTACAAATATTCGTTGGAGCTTTTTTTGGGTTTCTAATTAATTGCTAGTACTTAAAGAACTGTATGTCGTCTTCCTGAGTTAGTCCGACCAGCAATTATATCCACGTGGTCATTAATATGATATATTTTTGAGAGATTTAGACTACGAATCAATGTAATCTAAAGTTCTTACCTAAGCAAATTCCACCAACAATACACTGCATGCCCGCAAAACCACTAAATAATTTGAAAGACGCTAGCTGTTAGTCTTCAATGAAACAAAAAGGAAAAAAGACGCCGGCAAACAAAAGCTCAGTCAATATCGCTTCTTGTGCAGATAAGAACAATATGCAAACGGGCTAAGAGCGCGCGATAATCACATAATGCGTTACAGACGCCGGAATAAAGTGGACTGGACGCAAATACCTGCAAAGCTAATAGAGACGCATTGTGAACGTGACAAGAGCTAGAAAATTCATAAAATAATGAAATACTGGAAAATTCTTAAAATTATTTTAAAATACTATACATTATTATGAATACTAGCAATGCTATAGAACGATATATTATGAAACGCAAAGGAATTATTGAGATGTTAAAATGCTATGTAGTTATTGAAAGTATGATAAAATATTACGAAATTACTAAAATCATGAGGTAGTGTTAGAAAGCATTGTAAAATTACACGAAATTTATAAAACTAACAGAATTATAATTAAATGCTACAAAATTACTGAAACGTTATAAAATTATATAAACACTGAGTGTCATCAAATTATGAAGAAATGTTATCGAACGATTATGAATTAATATGTTTTTATCGAACTTCTTCCACTGTCTCGAGTGTTTATCACACAACGTTTCGGGAGTTTCTGATCTACTGCCGTCCTCATCTGAATGAACTCCTGGTTAGTCCTGAGAACTCCCGAAACGTTATGTAATAAACACTCGAGACAGTGGAAAAAGTCTGATAAAAACATATCATAATAGACTACTGTAAAAAAATGACATCATACATTCAGGAAAAATTATGAAATACTTTGAAATTGTCATGAAAAGCAAGAAAATTATTCAATTTCTGAAATTCCAATAAATTATGATCAAAGGCCTAAAATTATGTTGTAGAATGATCATGAAATACCTGCGTTGAAGTTATTGCAATTATATGAAATACAATGGAATTATTGAGATGCAATGCTGGAAAATTGTTGAAATTATGATGAAATGTTCAGAAATCATTATAAAATAACACGAAATTTATAAAATACTACAGAATTAATATAAAATACTTATTGATTTACATGAAATACTAAGCAATTGGTGAAGTGTTTACGAATGTAATGCCCATGAAAAGCAGGAGAATTATTGAAATAATGAAATGTTAGGAAATTACTGAAATTATGATGATACTACGATACTTTGAAAATTACGAGAAAATGTTATGATATTATTGTAAGATGCGACAAAATTGTACGAAATGCTTATTCAAGTGATCATAAAGTATTATAATATTATTGAAATTCGAAGAAATTGTAAAAATACCTTTAAGTTATAAAAGAGACCATAAAATCAAGGAAATTGTTAAAATAATAAAATTCCATAAAATTATCAAAAGCTATAGAAAGATGAGATGTATTGAAATTATTAAAACGATTATAAAATAGGAGGGAATTATTGGGATGGTGAAATGTTAGGACATATAAATGTACTACGAAATTACTAAAGCTATGGTAAAATGTTACGCAATCATTATAAAATTCTAGGAAATTTATAAAACACTACAGGATTGCTATAAAATAATAATAAAATAGTATGAAATTATTGAAATGCTAATAAATTATTGAAGCGATGATTGAAATGTTAAGAAATTATTGAAAATCTGTTGAGATAATATAAAAAAGTATCATAAAAAATATGAAATAATTAGAATAGGTTATAAAATTCTTAAAGTAATTGTAAAAGCCTGGTAAATTACTTTGAAATTGGTGAAATTGTTTTGAAACACCATGAAATTAAAAATAATTGAACTGAAATTTCTAGAATTTTGAAATAAAGTTGCTACACAATTTCTATGACATACGGTTAAAATGATCTTCTTTTGAAATCTTTATTTGCACTTTGAAACCAAATGTTCTTTAATTCACCCCGATTCTTTAAAATTCCTTGAATGCATTTTCTACCGCACGTACTTTTGAACTTGGGATAATCTCTTTTCACTAACATTAATTACATACATACAAGTTTCAACACTCAAAATTTATTGTTTATAGCCATAGTTCTCCCAACTATTGCAAAAACTAAATGACAACATATTCTAAATTGGTATATAACAATAGATATGGCTTTACGTAGTTACATAGAATCTGTTCGGCTCAAAAACCTCCAACAAATGTAGGTACTAGGATACTCTCGAAGATAGTAGCCGGGTGCAATAAGATTTCGGCGACCTAAAGTCCCAGGTCTCTTCTTTCTTCTTCGTTTTTCGGCAGCACAACAACCTATGGGTCGGTGAATCCTGAATTTGGCACGTCGCGTCGCACAGTCTGGAGGGTCTTTCTCTATTCTATACATACGTACGATCGAATTGCCGTGGCTTGAAAGGAGGTAAACCACCTTTTTCTTTATTCTGTTAGTATCGGCTCCTAACAAGGTCTGCAGTGTTGGTATTAGCACATAAGGATTGTCTGCTTTCATCCTAGTTGGCATACTCTAATTGCAATGGACCACGTCCTAAGTTTCTCGGCTACCATCTCGTTACCCAAGAATTGAGTTGTTCCAGTTCTTAGCTCTATCATAGACTTCCACAATTGTAAATGTATACTGAGTGTGTCACTTAAGGTGCGAAGATAGGGAAATAGCATGGCAAATCGTATCTATGCAGATTCCCGCTTGCCGTTTGAATCGATAGAGTTGATAGTGGTATCAATCGAAAAACAAAAAAATGGGCTTAATTTGATACTACTTTACTTGAATTTCTGGCTTGTTTAAGATAGAAATAGCTTAAAAACTGTAATAAAAAAACAGGCCAGCCGTGATCAAATTTGTTTATGTCAAAATAATTGTTATTCTCTGTCATTCATAAATTCACGTATTTAACTAATTACTATGAATAATAATGTTGAATATTCTAATGAAGAGAGGATATTTATTATCAAAACATTTTACAGTGGCGTTAGTTTACGCACAGTTCGTGATCTATTTTGGGTTCAATTTAATAATCGACATATTCCATGTGTATCAACAATTCACAAGTTTGTGAAAAAATACATTTTGCACGGACTAGCTTTTAGATTCAAAACATCTTCCATTCCCGGGTTGAATCTCTACAGAGTTGAAAACTTACTCAATTATATAATAACTGCGCTATTATGGCGTATGCTTCTTAATAAAGTTAACCTCAAATAAAT
This sequence comes from Agriotes lineatus, assembly GCA_940337035.1. NCBI lineage: Eukaryota > Metazoa > Arthropoda > Insecta > Coleoptera > Elateridae > Agriotes > Agriotes lineatus. Next base: position 101,572 of record CALNHX010004301.1, on the reverse strand, counting down.
CGTTACAGAGCGACACAAAAATTTGTGTTCAATTTTTACTTTAATCAAAGCAAGCTGTTGATGATTACGTCACAGGTAAATAACAATTAAATAAATGCAATTACGTAACTAAGCAAACCTGTTTATTTGTAACTTTTTCTTCTACTCTGCACCGCCGTCTGCTTGCTAGAACCACTTTGGTCCAATATGCAAGTAGCTTCCTCGACTGCGATGCTTGGGCGACTCGCCTTGCTGCTTGAACTACCTTTGCTGATGCCCCCATTGTTGCTGCTATTACTCGTACCTGCTCTCGGCTTCAATTGCTGGTCCAAATCGTAGCTGCGCTTCTACAAATTGTTACTGGCTTCTTCAAATCGTGGCTGTGTGTCGAAGTCCGGTCTGCTCTAATCTTGACTATTTTACTGATTACCGGAAACACTGCACACATACATTAATAGCCTACGCCAGATAACAATAATACGAACAGTTGGAACTCAAAAGACTTTACTTATACGAAGATTTGCAATTAAAACTCGGAAGCCAGCACATACCAACTTTCTTGGCTTCGCTTGGAGGAGCTTCTTTTTTTCTTTATTTACAAGTATTGTTAAGTAACCTACTACATTCTATTATTTGTAAGTATATTTACTATAATCTTATAAGTAATTACTTGTTTTCTAGAATTGTCAAATATTGTCACGCTAACCCCACACATTCAATTTGATATTTAATTTTACTGTTTTTATTACTTTCTCGTATAGAGAAACTCTCGCAATCGTCCAAAAATTCGACTTCGAGACAGTCAGCCAGAAAGTCACTCCTGGATTATTTTTCTTTGAACTCGCAGTCGTATTTTCTGATTTATGCCAGACAATAGTGAATCCTTATAAAATGTAGCTCTATTTATATATTAATTCAAGTTTGTAATTATTTATAACTGTTTATAATTAATCATTGTTTGTATGTTTTTCTGTTGTACTCCTTTTCAGTAGTAAATAAATGTTTAAGATATTTTCCTGCATTTTTTTACTTTAACGACAAAAGGTTACCTAATAGTTAATTGATATTTTAGAAGATCAAAACATTTACAAAATCGTCATAGATGCTGAAAAGAGACCCTTTAAAAGTATTTAGTGTTTAAATATTCTTACCTGACAAACCAAAAGGGGATTAGAGTATGTACCTATTAGGGGATTAGTACATTCCAATACCTGTTATTCGTAAACAAAAATAGCTGTTAGTTCAGTTGCCTATAATACTTCTAACTTTAGATTCAAAATAATCGCGAAAAGTATTATAAAATATTGGTTCGTGTGTAATTACCAGATCAGGAATTTTATTGAAACGGTTTCAAAGGCACAATTGTACTACTTTTACGTATGCTGTAGTGGAGTTTATTTTTTAAATTTTTTAAACGATTAGCCGTATGATCCAATGAATAAAAGTATTCCTTTTGCCATTTTTAATCGTGTTTGATAGCTTTTTGTAAAACGAGACAGCATAATGCTATTTCATAGTATCTAAATCAATTAGCGAGCGTTTCTCCAAATTAATTTTTGCAAGTGTCATATTATACGAAACAATTTAAGTTTTATCCTAAAATTTTACTAACGCAGTGTGTTGCCTAACCCCTCTTCTTATCCTCCTTAAAATAGATATCCTTTACTACATCGCAATACTTGTCGATTCTTCCCCGGTTTCTTCTTAGAGATTGAAATATTTTCCTACATTTGTTTGTGATATGCTGTACATGCTGTTAACATATAAAGGTTTCCGTTGGCGATTCTCTCAAAATCAATACATAACGTGACTCCTTGGATACAATTTCCGGCTGACCAGCTAGTTTCGAAGACGGTGGGTATAGTTCTTTAAAATACTCAAAAAGAGCGCCAACGGATTTTTTATCAAATAACGACAAGTGTATCTAGGCATTCAAACGAGAATAAGTAAACTCCGGCACGAGGTGTTATAAAGGAGGAAGAAATTCAGGATAGCGTACAAGACCGACAGAATATTTCGAAGCGAACTTTTTACTTACCCCAAACAAAATTCCAGGCAATTAGTGAACACGTGGCAGCCAACGGCGTGGCAGTCAAACTTCTCTTATATCGAAATTCGGGGACTAGGAAAACCCACTCCAAGGGCGTGGGCTCACATATACACTATCCAAAATAACGGCAGCCCAAAATTAATTCTCCGACATTCTAACTGCTACCTCGGCATGTCGGCGTCTCGAAACAATTCCCAGTTCCTAAAACTTATCTACACAAATCCAAGGCCGAAAACGTGGCGTAGCGCTGAAAATACAAACGGCGTATTCACGGACATCCGTGCGAGGAGATGCGTAACCAAGTGGAATGAATACTACAAAACGAGAAATAGGAAAGTGGCGCAAATGAATCGTAACAATGCTTAGCATTATATAATTTGTGATCTATGATGATCCTAAGGCATTTCGTTAAAGTCACACTCCTGGTTTGCATGTCATATGTAACAATCGCGTTTCTATTCACCGATAGGTTAGAGAAAACCACATATTCTGTTTCCTCTCGAAAATAGCTAATTTATTTTTGTTTTTTCATCTTTTTACTAGGTCCAAGTATTTTAAAAACAATAACAACTCAAACGTAATTTAGAGTTGAACACAACTTAGTAGTAGTACAATTCGTGACTCTTAACACAATTTGTAAAAGAAGATTTGCATGTAAAATTGTAAATATTGATATAAACGAAGGAATTACGCTATATTCGTTTTACTCCTGGAATTTTTAGCGCACATTTTAATTTGAAAAAATTGCTTAAGGATCTGCTTTATTTAACCATAGAATTGCGAAAAATCGTCGATCTTTATTATTATATAAAAATGTTGCTGTGTATTCTAAAAGCCGTGTCAATGGCTGAACTTGCTTAGTAGGCGATTTACAAGAGGGGTGTCATAAAATGTTCTGAGAATTTTAAATTAGCGTTGCAATTAGCAAGAAATAGAAAGGCAATTTTTAGTTGTAATTTCTCTAGTTTTGGGCAAAAGTATTAAATTTTATATTGGGATGTGACTGGTGTAATTATCTAGGGAGGTATTACAATATATGTCTTTCAAGTGCTCCAATTTCGACTTTATTTCTAAAAAAAACTAAATACAATTTAGGCAATCAACACTACAAAATATTCATTTTGGTGTTGCTATTAACAAAGCATTAGTCGGAGTACAGTTTGTCCAAATTGAGATGGCGCAGTCTAGGTATACGGATTATATGAGGGATTTGCCGCAGTTAATTGGCTTCGGAGATTACGAAACCCCTTTACCTGCAGAACAGGTCCGCATTTAGTTGGCAGTGGTTTTTCGCATAATTGATATATTGAAAATCAAGGAATCAAACAAAAGCAATAAGGTATTTACATATATTATTATAAGTACCTAGAACACAGCAATTTTTGTATATTATAAAATTTAAATAAAATAAAGTGTTATCCTATTTATTTAGAAAGCGGTACAGAAATTAAGAAAAACAGTTATGACTCAACCAAATGGCATTACTAGTGACTCATTAGTTACTATACAGTTGTTCAAAACACATTAATGTCTTATCAAGTATCAGCATTCCCACCCTGATCTCTGTAAGGTAATAAGATTTTTGTTTGCTTGCTACGAAGTTAAGAAAGTAGGAGGTATCTATTATATTTTATTCAGTATGCACGCAACTCGCGTAACTGAAAAGAGTGTGTTTCAAGTGCGTTAAGTGTGTATTAAAAAGTAGAAATTTAATTATGGCTGTGTGGCGACCCCTCGATATTGAAGAAATTCCTTTTAACGACAACGTGGACAAAGATACAGATGGAAATAACAAAATGTATTCCATGTGAATAATTAATATTTAATCATGTTTTCATATATCTGAACTTATGTTACATTATAATTACAAATTTGTTTAGTTTTAAAATTTATACTTGCACATTGTGATTTATTTGAAATTTGAATGTGGTACGCTCTTTTCTGATTGGCTATAGGAAAAAGGAAATGTAAATTTTGTTTAATCAGGAAGGAAGCCGTTTATAAAACATTTGCAAGTTAGAGGACTTCCTGTTAATATCTAATAACGAAAATGTAGTATTTTTGTGTGCTCCTAATTAACAATTATATATCATAGCAGTGTATTATTTTAGTACTAAAAACTGGGGCTCAATAATTTATCTAAATACGTACAGGTTTTTAGATGTCGTCTCAACTGGTAACTAGCATGTACAACCAAGGATTACATGTAAACACTTACAGGAAACCCCGCTTAATCCGTATACCTGGACTGCGCCACCTCAATTTGGACCGGCGGGGTGGAGTAGAGTCCCAAACTTTCTAATCACCCTTAATCACAGTCGAGTAGAGTCCCGTTGATGGTTGAATAGAGTCCCAAAAGTATCTTAGCAGATTATGTTAGATTAAGTAATAGATACACACACTTGAGTAGTTTAAAATTTATTTTAGAGTAATATTAGAAATTTACAATCAATTATTAGTAAGTTATTGTAAAAAACGCATGAAATGCAAAAACATACATACATGCATACAAATATTTAAAAAATCAGCTATTTACAGTTTACAGCATTAGGTACTTTTAAAACATTACATTTTGAAATGATTTCCAACTATTGTAACAAAATCAAAATTAGTTATATCGCCATTTTTTAGTCGAGACATTTGACAATCCAAAAACGTTTTATTGTTTAAAGTTTCCAAAGCATTTTTTTGTTCATTTTGCTGCTCTTATTTTTATTTAAGTATCACTTTGAAATTCCAACAAAACTGTGATAAACTTAAAAATGTGAGGATGCGAATGGTAAAAAGTTGAATTAAAACGCGAATGAAAACTTTCGCAAGCATTTGTGGTCCTTTTTAAGCTGCTTGCATTTTCAGCCTATATACAGTTTGGTCCATTAAGTGTGCAACAAATGAAACATTTCTTTATTAGTTGTACAACCAAAATTTAAATACCACCACAAGTTAGTGCATGTTCGATAACCATATCAGACGCATTTAGAATGGCTCCAAGTCAAACAGCATACAGGGCAGGACAAAAAATATGAAATTCGTTCAAGAATAAAGTTACCTCATTAAAAAAAATATGGAAACATTTTATTGAGAAAAGTTGTTTAGAATCAAAAGTTATGCTCAAATACAAAGTCAGGGCCTCCTATTCGAATTTTTATGATTTTTTTGGAAAATTGTGTATTAGCTCCGTATTTTCATAAGAATTTGAAATAAAATTGTATTCTTTAATTGTAAGTTTTTTATATGTAAATTATTATTAGTAATGCATTTGCCTTGTTAAAAAGAATATTTGCGAAATTCTCAAGTTCTGTTAAATATCGTTGCAACAAACATGAAGTGGACGGTTACCTAAAAAAATATAAATCCAAGTAAATTTTACAAATATGCTTCAAGTTGCTAAAAGTTATTTAAAAGTGATGTGGTTGTAGCTACTTTAAATACATATAAAATCTGAAGGATAAAAATATGTATAGTACGGGGGTAATACAAAATTTTCCAAAAAATTATAAAAATTCGAATAGGATGCCCTGACTTTGTATTTGACCATAACTTTTGATTCTAAACAACTTTTCTCAATAAAATTTAGCCATATTTTTTTAAATAAGCTAACTTTATTCTTGATCAAATTTCATATTTTTTGTCCTGCTCTGTACGCTGTTTGACTTGAAGCCATTCTAAGAGAATCTGATATGGTTATCGAACATGCACTAACTTTTAGCGGTATTTAAATTTCGGTTTTACAACTAATAAAAAAATTTCCCATTTGTTGCACACTAAATGGACCACACTGTATATGGTAGAAATGTAGAAGATTCGAATATGTAATTGTCCACCAAATAGTCGGTAAATTCTGTTAATTTAGAATTCGCAGGTTGAATTGCACTGAAGTCAATGTAAAAACAAACCCCACCATTTTTAGGATCGAGAAATGGCAAACCGAAGCAGTACCTTAAGCATTTTCCCACCTCCGATTCCTTGTCTTTATAGAAGCTTGTTAGACCCAGGATTTGTATTTTCCTCCACCTAGAATTGTTAAGTTATCGTTATTTAAAATGCATATTAATTAAAAATAAAACGTACCATGATTGACCCAGATGAAACCTACATCCAATTAGGGTGATGTTGGTCCAAGTCTCTGTCACACTTTGATGTATAGCTTGTTCAAAATCGACCACGACTGTGCTTGGTGCTAATTGTTTCCCACACTTTTGGGCTACTTGGATAGCATAATTTAATGCCAATTTGTACGTGGCCTTCCGTTTGCCAGGAAGCAAAAAGAAAAGGAATGGTATATAATGGTCTCCTATTAGCCCATGAATTGTAAACATTTACAGGAAAAACTTAGAACAGCAGTCAAATGTTCCATCCACATATATAGTTTCCAAATTTCACAAAAACTCCAAATTTGTTTGACACGAAAACATCACCACATTATTTTCCGCGTCGTTAATTAGTAAAAATGTTTCTTCCCGATTTTTTTTAACTAGATATGAGGATGGAGGGTAAGCGGTGGTGCTAACATCTAACCAACCAAGTGTCAACCTCCCCTGCACGTGGTACCCTCTGCTAGATAACGAACGAGGCTCTGGCGCCCGAATATTGGCGGTATAGCCATAACTAATACCGGTTTATCCGAGGCATGTCTGGATGCTACAGATGGCAGCCCCATCCCCAGAATCGGCTGATGGGTTAATCACCCGTAAATCTTAAACCAATTGATTAAAGAATCCGAAACAGTAGACAGCCGGACGGATCGAACGATGACGACCTTTAGCGCGAAGAAACGGACACGAATTGGTACCTGGAATGTGAGAACCTTAATGGAGGCCAGCAGACTGCATCAAACAATACAAGAAATGAAAGCTTATAAAATAGAAATTTTGGGTCTGAGTGAGACGCGATGGCACACTTTTGGCGAAACAACAACCGATGGAGTGACCTTTCTCTATTCAGGAAAATAAAATGAAAATGACAAACATGAGGAAGAAGTAGGACTACTATTGAGCAGAAATGCAAGGAATAGTTTGATAGGATGGTTACCTATATCAAAACGTATAATATTAGCCCGTTTTAAATCTAAAATACGAAATGTCTATAATTCAATGCTACGCATCTACAGACGTAGATGATTGTGAGAAGAAAGAAATATTTTACTCCAAACTATCCGAAACTATGAAGAAAATCAAGAAACAAGATATTATCATTGTGATGGGCGATCTAAACGCTAAAGTGGGAAGCAAAAATGAAGGAACAGGGAAAATTCTAGGTACCCACGGTCTAGGAAGCAGGAACGAAAACGGGGAAATGCTTATAGATTTCTGCTGTCAACATGATTTAGTCAAGGGAGGAACACTTTTTCCCCACAAAGAATGTCACAAGTATACATGTACGTCACCAGATAACAACACAAAAAACCAGATAGATCACATAACCATCAGTAGAAAATGGCGTAAATCACTTCTGGACGTAAGAAACAGGAGAGGTGCAGACATAGACAGCGATCATCACCTAGTGATAAGTGAAATTAGATTAAAAATAGCCAGTCCTAAAAGAAACACTAATGAAGCTCCCAGAGCATATGATATGTCAAAACTAAAAGATAGAAACAGAAGAGAAAACTTTGTAGCAAGCCTAACAGAAGCGTATAAAACCTTAGATAACACGCAAGACAACGTAAATGACAGCTGGAGAACTATCAAGGAGGTGTTCAATAAAACATGCGAAGAAACTATAGGGTATAGAGAAAGGGGAAGGAAATCGTGGATCTCAGATGAAACGTGGGAAAAAATAAAAGAGAGGAAAGTACTCAAGCAAACCATAAACACCGAGCGTAATCTAAATAAATTAACTATTCTCAAAAGTGAATATGCAGAAAAAAGAACAGAAATAAAACGAAGTGCACGACGGGACAAAAGAAGATGGGCAAACCAATTGGCTGAACAGGCAGAAACAGCAGCAAGACATCACAATATGAGAGAACTATATGCAACTACTAAACAGCTTGCTAACCGAAATGTACAAAAGAAGATACCGGTTAAAAATATGCAAGGAAAGCTTCTAGTAACTACAGAAGAGCAACTTGCAAGATGGCACGAACACTTCACACAAATACTCAACCCCAGCCCAAATAAAAACAGCAAAGAAGAAGATGTTGAGAGAAACTATGAAAGTGATGACAGTGGCGACAACGAAGAAAACGAAAGACAGAATACAAGACTTAGAATAGATACAACTCCTCCCACAAAGACAGAAATATAGAACAGTATAAAAGAACTAAAAAACGGAAAATCACCAGGAATCGATAATATTCCAGCTGAAGTATTCAAAATAGACCCGCAAACATCAGCAGACATACTCTATCCACTACTAGTAAAAGTATGGGAAAGTGAAAGCATACCACATGAATGCAATCAAGGAATACTGGTCAAAGTACCAAAGAAAGGTAATCTGAGTGAATGTGATAACTAGAGAGGAATAACTCTGCTGTCAGTCGCATCAAAGATATTTACCAAAATATTACTAAACCGAATTCAACGGGCCATAGAACAAACCATAATGCCTGAACAAGCAGGTTTCAGACCGAATAGATCGTGCATAGATAACATTACTACTCTTAGAATCATTATAGAGCAAAGTCTGGAGTGGAGAACCAACGCATACTTACTATTTGTTGATTTCAATAAAGCCTTTGACCGCTTAAAAAGGAATAATATATGGAAAGTATTAGAAAAAAGAGGAACCCCATCAAAAATTATACGACTACTTAAACAACTATATGATACTTATAACTGCAGAGTTAAACATGAAAGACAACTAACAGATGCCATAGAAGTTAAATGTGGGGTAAAGCAGGGATGCCTATTATCTCCCCTACTTTTCATCTTGGTATTAGACGATATTATGAGTAAAGTCGCAGATGGTACCTACCTTGGAATACAGTGGGGCCTCAACAGACGATTAAGCCACTTAGATTATGCAGATGATATAACCTTAATAAATCAGACTTATAATAACACGGTTAGAAATCTGGAAAAACTAAAATATGAAGCAGCGAAAGCAGGCCTAACAATCAATACAAATAAAACGATAGATATGAGAATTAGAAGAACGTCAAATTGTAATATCCACCCCTGCTTATATGGGTTGTAATATTTATTTACCACGGGTTAGCTCATAAATCGGAGTTAGGTTCAATCGTTCCCTCAGATATACCATAAATAAGCAAAACACACTAACGGAGTATCCTGTATAACATTTATTCTATATAACTATTGTACATAAGTAAATATTCGTGTAAATAATTAAATGAGATGTTTATTGCTCGAAATTAACGATCGTATAAAAACGCGGCTTCCTGGTTCTCGCGGAGACGGATTCTACGGACGGTAGCCGCTACCTGGTTGTAGCGGGCGTGACCTCGTGCGCGATTCGTTCGAGGACGTCGTGGTCGGCCGGGCCGCTACTTCGTAGCTCTTCGGGACGGGCTGCGCGCTGATTGCAACGCCGGGCAGTCTGTCAAATTCGCCGATCTGCGAATTCTGGTTTCTGTCAACAAACAACAAATTAAAACTGTTAACGCAAGTTCTCACCCTATTTGTGCAGCTACAGTTTGTTGTTAAAATACTCCGTGAGGTTCGCCGCACGACGGGACTTCGCTTGTAACTCGATTTAACAAATCGACAGGATTTTCGAGGTTAGCAACCTCGGCACCTCCACGTGTATTCTTCGGCGAGGTTGACGGTTCGGTCCGCAGAATTCCCAGGCAAGACGGCCGCTGCAATTCTCAAGGATTAACACAGGTAATTTCCAATTAGATAGCTTGAAGCTTCTAATTCTGCTTGAATAGCAAGGCGCCAAATTTAAAATGCAAGGGAGCTGGGATTTAAATATTACATTAGTTATTACTGATTTACAAACGGTTTTCGGTGTAGGATTTTTACAAGGAAAATATTGCTGGCTTGTCAGGCGTTTCTTGTGAAACCACTAACTTGAACTCAGCTTATGAGGAGGTCTCGGGAAAATATTGCTGGCGTGTCAGACGTTCCTTGCGAAACCACTAACTTGAACTCAGCTTATTAGGAGGTTTCGGGAAAATATTGCTGGCGTGTCAGGCGTTTCCTGCGAAACCACTAACTTGAACTCAGCTTATTAGGAGGGTTAGAGGAAAATATTGCGGGCGTGTCAGGCGTTTCTGGCGAAACCACTAACTTGAACTCAGCCTCGGAACGGTTCCCCAGGTACTGGTAGAGTCGACGGAGGAACTCTCTGGATAGGACAGGATAAAGGATCGAGAACTAGGTGTTTGCTGGAATGAATGCTGGAGGAGAATCAGGAATCTCTTGGAAATCTCGTCTGAAATGCGTTCTTCAAGCCCTTTTATATACTCTGCAGAGCCATTAGGTGGGGAGGAACGGCGCGCGTCTCGCCTTTGTTCGCGCTGTTTTCACGGGGGGAACTTCGGTCTGCGCTATCTTATCTTGCTGAAACACACCGGATTCTTGATAACGCGAAAGGTCGGCGACGTTTAAATTTGCAAATATTATTTAATATTGAACTAATCAAATTCAAACAGGAGCTAACGTTACATATGCCGGTCCCTTCTGAGGAAACGGGAGTTCGGTGGGCACCTCCTTCAAGGGGGTTTTCAAAACAATACAGAGATCACCTGGAGATCTCGTGATTATTCGGACGGGACACAGAAAACATTCAAACTGGGAAACGTGGGGGTGCTAGATTTTTAGCAGGCGTTTCTTTGGAAACTATATACAGGATGCGTAAAAATTTTAATCTTCGGAAACTATATACAGGATGCGTAAAAATTTTAATTTTCGGAAACTATATACAGGATGAGTAAAATGCTTTTACTCTAAATTCTGGCCTAGCTGAACACAGAGGTTGCGGTTTCAACGTGTATTCGAGATATTTCTGCGGAGAAAAAACATTCCGGAAGCATTTAAATATGTGAAAGCATACAGGTTGCAGGATAACCTTCTTCCACAAAAACTATTTCACTAGGGAAAATTGTAAAAGCTGCGGGAACCAGTATACAATCTCTAGGAACAAGGTGCACAGGATTTAATTCACAGGGGCTGGTACGGAAAAGAAAAATGCGGCTTTCATTTTACATTTTCTCCTCCAAGCTTCGATAATAAATCTACAAACTCTTGCTATTAGCCGGGTTTACGGTGGCAAAAGTACGCTTCAGGAGGAAACTACAATAACATCGATTGCACTTTTAAAACCAATCGCACTTTTAAAATCGATAGTTCAGGACAGGGGAATTCGTCTGAAATACTCCCTCACGCTTATCAGGATTAAGCGAAGAGTTTCATAGCATCCCTCGCACTTTTACTCGTGCATTCATTCTAAGAGTTTCAAACTCACGGAGTGGGCATCGTCGCGGTATCGACTTACACTCACACAAGACTAGGACTCTCTGGAGCGCTTTCTACACTACGCTCTGGAAACGGTTTGCATTGGTCGCGGTGTCGACCTACATTACATTCATATTGGGAGTCTTTAAGCGTAAAAAAGAAAGAAACATCTAGGCTGCAGGATAGCCTTCTTTCACACATAATTGAATCGCAAGAAAAATTGTAGAGGCTGCGGGGACCAGCATACAATTTCTAAAAAACGGTCCACGGTATTCTGGTAAACACATTTTCGCCTTCGAGCTTCGACTATTCGTCTACGATCTCCTGTCATTATCCGGTTTTACGGTGGCAGGAGCACGCTCCAAAAGGGAGATAACAGGGATAACATTTTAGCATTTGCACTACTAACCGGAGCGGCATTCATTCCAACTTACAAGCATTCTATTTCCAGGTGCACTAGGTGCTTGCATACGGACACCTGCTGAATTAATACTAGAGACCTTCCATATGCGGACACCTGGACTGTCCATTCTTCGGTCACTTCCACGGGCGGACATCTGGATTGTCTCCGGCGAATTGCGGACTGCAGCCATCTTCTGGCCTTTTTCATCTGGCATAGGCTTGGGTGCCTCGGGGTTGCTAGGCCCGAATCAGCTGATGAGACTGATCCCTGAGGGTCGCAGAAGACGGTACTACGCGGGCGGTCCGTAGTAATGTCGGGAATTAGCTAGGGCACCTCGGGGACGCAAATCCCGTACCAGCAGTGAAGCCGCTGGTCCTTGAGGGTTGGAGAAGGATTTTCTGGACTGGACGGGATCTCGGAAAGATCTTATCTAGAACGGACAGGACCTGGACGGAGATCTGGGAATTCTAGACTGGAACATCTCGGTTTCTGGGCTCTGGTAGATTTCCCAGGACTTCGAGACTGTAACAGGTTTTGTGCATTATTTAAATTACAACAACATTTACTAGTTTGGTGTTTTTCAGGGTTTTCCGGACTCGGGCGCCATCTGGAGCTGCAGGTGTGTGTTTGCTAATCTATGTACATATATCTGTGTTCACGTCCCTGCTCGGGCGCCATGTAATATCCACCCCTGCTTATAAGGGTTGTAATATTTATTTACCACGGGTTAGCTCATAAATCGGAGTTAGGTTCAATCGTTCCCTCAGATATACCATAAATAAGCAAAACACACTAACGGAGTATCCTGTATAACATTTATTCTATATAACTATCGTACATAAGTAAATATTCGTGTAATTAATTAAATGAGATGTTTATTGCTCGAAATTAACGATCGTATAAAAACGCGGCTTTCTGGTTCTCGCGGAGACGGATTCTACGGACGGTAGCCGCTACCTGGTTGTAGCGGGCGTGACCTCGTGCGCGATTCGTTCGAGGACGTCGTGGTCGGCCGGGCCGCTACTTCGTAGCTCTTCGGGACGGGCTGCTCGCTGATTGCAACGCCGGGCCGATCTGCGAATTCTGGTTTCTGTCAACAAACAACAAATTAAAACTGTTAACGCGAGTTCTCACCCTATTTGTGCAGCTACAGTTTGTTGTTAAAATACTCCGTGAGGTTAGCCGCACGACGGGACTTCGCTTGTAACTCGCTTTATCAAATCGACAGGATTTTCGAGGTTAGCAACCTCGGCACCTCCACGTGTATTCTTCGGCGAGGTTGACGGTTCGGTCCGCAGAATTCCCAGGCAAGACGGCCGCTGCAATTCTCAAGGATTAACACAGGTAATTTCCAATTAGATAGCTTGAAGCTTCTAATTCTGCTTGAATAGCAAGGCGCCAAATTTAAAATGCAAGGGAGCTGGGATTTAAATATTACATTAGTTATTACTGATTTACAAACGGTTTTCGGTGTAGGATTTTTACAAGGAAAATATTGCTGGTGTGTCAGCCGTTTCTTGTGAAACCACTAACTTGAACTCAGCTTATTAGGAGGTCTCGGGAAAATATTGCTGGCGTGTCAGACGTTGCTTGCGAAACCACTAACTTGAACTCAGCTTATTAGGAGGTTTCGGGAAAATAATGCTGGCGTGTCAGGCGTTTCCTGCGAAACCACTAACTTGAACTCAGCTTATTAGGAGGGTTAGAGGAAAATATTGCTGGCGTGTCAGGCGTTTCTGGCGAAACCACTAACTTGAACTCAGCCTCGGAACGGTTCCCCAGGTACTGGTAGAGTCGACGGAAGAACTCTCTGGATAGGACAGGAAACGATATTTAAACCCATCCAACACTATAAGTTCTTTTCCTCTTTCACTTGTCACAAATTTTAGCGCATTCATGTTCAGGTCGTTTACAGATTTTAACTAAATGGCACAAATCATATCTCATCATTGTGTATAATATTTCATTCTTTGGATACATGAGGGGGGTTGTTTTTCTGCCAATCAGGTAATAGCTGATGAACCTACTTAGTTCGGTCATTAACAAATCATTACCGCTTGATCATCTCTTATCGGCTTAATTCCTTAACGACTTCGCCCCGGACTCTACTCAACTATCTACATTTTTGCAAGGTAATTAAAACAGCTTATCGGGACTCTACTCGTATCTGCCCATTTGGACAAACTATAAGCAGCTTATAGCTGATTACCGTCTAGTTCTTTGCTTACTTGAAATAAATATTGGTCTTGCATTTTTATTTTGCAGTACTACATTATTTTTGAATTATGTAATTCTATTGTTAGATTTGTTTTTTATTTGGGGATTTCAGAATTTAGGTTTGATAACGTTGAAACTCTATTTTTCTACATTACTACCGGTGTTAATTTGTACCGGAGTTTTAATATTATCAAACCTAGATCTTAAAATCCTCTTAATAAAACACAAAAAATACATAAAAATAAAGAAAGATGTGGAAATGGATAAAATAAATAAGGACTGATATAAGTTTTATTGATTGTATTAACGTTAATAATAATTTATAGTATTTACTTACTAATATACATTTTGTTAATAATTAAATTGTAATAACACGTTCTTATTATTTGTAACATTGAGAATATTTATTGTTTAAAATACATATTACTAATAATATGCGTTTTATTACAAATCTTGGTTACGTTTTAATTTGATTATAGTAACTCCGTTCTTGCTATTTATTTTTTTAAGGATATGTAATTAGTTTTTTTTCTCTACAGCTTCTATTACTGTAACAGTTTGTGCACTATATGGTCATTTTATTTCCAGTATGATGTAATTGTCGATAATTCCGTCTGAGGATACTCCTATAAGAGGGTATTATGCATCAGCAAGGATCCTAGAGTCCTTTACTGTACTTTACTGTAGAAGTTGACGGTATATCAAATGTTGAACATAGTACATTTAACTGACCTATGGCCGTAGCAATTGCACCACATACCGCTGACTCATTGATGTTCATGATGGAATGATGTCTTTCTGTAGAAATTGTCTTTTTATTACAGACGGGGCAAGGAAATATTAGAGAGATTCTAAAACCTACTCTTTTTTTCGATATCAAAATCTTGTCAAAAAACTACGGCTATATCCTTCGTGTTTTAATTAGTATGAAGCGATTAAGAATAGTATAAGATTAACTATTCGATGTCCGCTAATACTGCCTTCCGATTTATTTTCTTCTAAACCAGTGTCGCTTTCGATAAAAGAAAATCATTGGTTCTTCTGTAAATTCCATTTATTCTTGATCTATGGTCACAGCATTCAGATTTTAGTGTCCAGATCTAAAATTGTCATTAAAAATAATTTGTTAAATAGATCCACCACCGCCAGCGTGGCCAAGCGGTTGGGGAGCTCAGGCTGGGGTGCCACGGCACGGGGTTCAATCTCCACATCTGGCAACTGGCGGGCGGCCCACCCAGTCGCCTTAAAAAATTGGATACAGAAACCACGACCGTTAACGGCGTGCCAGATGACTGGGTTTCAGTCAGAGACATTTCGGCGGCCTTGACGTGTCAAGACGTATTCCTACGTGTGGAGTGAACTGTCCTGAATTTTACTTTACTCCATCTAGTCTAACGTACGAGCTCTGTATTAAGATAAAAAACTATCGGTTAAATGATATAAAACGATTCGCACTTTAATTTGATTAACACTGCACAACCATGTGTCACATACATCACATACATCCTGTATAGGCTAGCAGCCAACTGTAATTTTCATTTTAATAAAATAACCCAAAACAGCTAAAATTAACTAGAGGTCTAAAATAATAAAATGCGATTCAACTTTTATTTCATCATATTACTTCTACTCTCTCCTGAAAAAGAACATGTTAACTTGCGTTTTTAGTGTAGTCTCATTTTCTCACTATTGCTATAAGAAGAACACCTTCCGAAAATTTTACAATACAGTAGAAAAAAAATTAGTACCGTTCAATACCAGAATTGCACAGAAACTGAAAGGGCGACACCGAACCTAACAGCTATAGGTCGTTTAAAATACTTAGTAAAGCTAGAAAGTTACATGTTGATTAAACAAACGATTGAGGTATTCCGTCTCTGAAATTATTGCAATGTCTTGAAAATCAAAATTGTCATGAAAAGAAGAATTCGAATTGACCCAACTATTTCAGGTCGTTTAAAAATTATTAGCGTAACTTGAAATACTCATGGTTGTAAACAAGGGATTAAGGTATTAACATTGTAGCATCCTATCTTACGTGCAGAATTCTCCTTTAATAATAGGCAACTTACGATACTCCAAGCTTAAATTTTATTTAAGGAAACCAGAGCAGCTTCAAGAATCAAAATTCTGTTAGTATTAATTAATAAATTATTTTAAAAGTTATTTACATATAGAATAGTACTAAGTGGATGAGGAAGGATTTAAAATAATATTATATGTATAGGGAATTAAATCAAATTAAATTCGCAGAATTATTCTTATTTTTTATTAGAGGAAACCAGTTTCATTCTCAATAAATCTTTTAATTATCACAAATTGAGGCAGAACTAGAAGCGGAATTCGGGGGTTAGAGTTTAGGTACTCAGCAGAGAAACTGAAATAACTTCAAATTAGCCCACTACCATCCGGTAATACAGTCCCTGATAAAAATGCAGTTTTAATGTTTGGGAACTTGGACAGCTACATTTAACATTTCTACTGTAAACTAATATATTGCTATGTTTTTTATCAGGGCACAAATAATTGTTTACAGAGTTTTAAAATTGAACACATTAATTTCGCAAATAAAAGTACGATTTGAAAGGAATATTTTGCAAATTAATAAGAATAACTAATAAATCAGCATAGGTGCATGCTCCAAGGACTGGTCAAACAGTCTTGATAGTTAAGAAACTTTCGCAGCGGTCGGCACTAGGACGGATGTCCGACCTGTAGTGGCAGTAAAATAGCAGCCAGCAGTGTTACCGTAGGTTACGACAGAGGCGCCAGCTCAAGCTGAAGACTCTGACACCAGGCTTTTTACCACAAGCCAATTGATACACGATACACACACGCTAATGAATTACAACATAACTAGCAGAGGGCTCAATGTGAAAAGGTTTGCAAAAACTAAATTGGATGTTTACAGTCAAAATCAAATACAGAAGTTTCAAGTTTCATACCAAGTCTAAAGGGTTAACATATCACAAACTATTGGAAACATACAGTACTGAGATATCGTCTTAAATGAATCTTATAAAGGGTGTTTCAATAACAACGCAATTTGTAATTTTAAAATAAAACGCAAGTCTTTGTGAGGGATTGCTGGTATTTTTATTGAATTTTAAAGTAGACATATTCCGATTAATTATGGAATAAAATGTCGTTTAAATGGCCCTCGCGACTCTGGACGCAGAGCCTTGTTCTTTTGATGAAAATATACAGGGTGGTCAAAAAAATAGCGCATTATCTGTGCGGTACATTTATTACCGCACAAACACGACTTTACGACATGATCGGGAAATATACATAGAATACGCGGCCCTAACTCTGTTACGATGGCTGCAACAAAAAGGTTTGTTCCAGCTAAAACTCAGTCGCGAGGGGGTGTTCTTTACAACCTTTGAGTTAGGGCTGTACTCCGGTACGAGAGGTAAACGATGTTGAATAATTAAAGCGCCACCACATTCGGAATAGATCGGGACAACAAGATCAACACAGGTAGGACCATTCTGAATGTGGAAGTAACTAGGCCCAACTTTCTACTTCTGCCTTGGCACAATATGAGGTAGCGACTGCAATAGCTGATTTGAACCTACCTTTGATGGCATCAACTTACACTTATCTGATTTCCTGCACAAAACATAAAAATAAAATTCCAATAAAAAACGATAAACCATTAACAAAGGACTCTATTAAAATAATAAAGTATGTATTGCGATGAACATGAAAATGTTTACTGGTTATATTTAAAAATAGTCGACAAAAGGTGTTAGTTAGGCTAAAGACGCAAAATTTAAACAAAACGCAAGTGGCAAAACGACTACAATTGACACGGTTACATTTAATACAGTATTAACAATAAGTTTGGCAACCAAAACTACTTTACATAAACTAAATTAGCAACAGTCACTCAAATAGTGACATGACAACAATGTTTACTTGACTGTCAAAGCAAAACAACTTATCAACAATTTTAACTTAAATTTCTAATGCAAGGCGACATATAGGCATTAAAATTTGGCAATAATTCACTTTAAAACGGTAGTGTCTGTTTGCCACCTCGCACTTTAATCAACGAAAGCATAGCTTGTCGGAACTTTACTTCAACAAATCCTTGTAAATTCTAGGGCTAACATTTACCTTCATGGGAAAGCAGATGTACTGGTTACTTTGGTTCTCAAGTTACCTGAAGGTCACATTTCCAGGCCAATGTTACGAATGAAAGGAAACAACTGGAAACTGCACCGAGCGGCATTCAAGCAGACGTGACGATCTAAGTTCCCGGGAAATAGGGTCCTATGATGAATTTAAAGTTATTGAAGCAGATGGAAGCTTCCAGTGGCCCGAAGCCGTCTTTGAGAATGCAAGAATAATCACCGGTAATCCACTGGATGCAGGGGACGAGGTAATGAGAGTTGTTCTGGTAGAACCAAACGACCCCTAAATGGAGAAGAGTATACAGAGAATGTACAGAGATCGCTACCCGGAGCTCATCGAGTGCACAAACCAATTAGAGATCTTAGAACATACTACAAGAGTCAAAACAGATCAAGGCAGGGCACCGAAAACAAGAAGGGTGGCCAGAATGGAGGGAATCAAAACAGGAAGCGAGATCTGGGAACAACTGCTAAGACTCAAAACAGAAAGCGGCAACATGGAAATCCAGAACATAGTCAGAACACAGTCAACGAAGGTAGAACAGCAGACGCTGGATCCGCTAAAACTAAAAAATTTGTACTAATGGTAACATTCGACGTAGAGAATTCCTTTAATTCTGTAAATTGGAAGACTGCAATTGAACAACTAATAAAAAGGAAGACACCTAACTATCTAATAAGAATGATACAGGCGTATTTCAGTGAAAGAACCCTGATAGACGATAAAGGAAGAGAGCATGAAATAACAAGTGGAGTGCCGTAAAGCTCAGTCCTAGGACCCACCTTATGGAATTGTTATTATGATCCAGTGCTGAAGCTAAAAGTGCCAGAAGGAGTGAGACTAAACGGTTTCGCTGATGACCTCGCAATGACAGTCTTAGGGAAAACGAGAACAGAAATAAAGACAAAGGCGGAAAATACCATAATGCAAATAAGCGAGGAGATTCGCAAGCTAGGTCTAAAACTGGCACCCAAGAAAACGGAAGCAATAATGCTCAAGAGACGCAGAACCATCAAAACAATGGAAATAGAAGTAGAGGAAGCCAAGATTAGCACCAAGAACAGCTAGAAATACCTAGGAGTATGGTTTGACAAAGACATGACAATGAAAGAACACATAAAACAAACTGGAGCCAAGGCAGGTAAGGCCAGTCAGGCCTTATACAGACTCATGCCTAAAACGACGGGACCCACAAGGGCAAAAAGAAAAGTCGTGGCCAGCACCATCAACCTAATGCTGCTCTACGGTGCCCCAGCGTGGTACAGTACGTTCAGGTGGAAGAAGTTTGCCCAAATATATGTGCGCCTACAGAGGAGACTGGAGCTCAGGATAACTTCAGCATATTGCTCCTCTTCCACAGAAGCTCTAACAGTAATAGCAGGATTGATACCAATAACCAAAATGGCGGAAGAGCGCAGTAGGACACAAGGCCCGGAGAAACCAAGCATGAGAGAAGTGCGGGACGAAATTAGTGAGAAATGGCAGCAGGAGTGGAACACGTCCACGAAAGGAAGGTGGACCTACAGACTGATACCCAACATAAAACGATGGATGGACCAAAACAATAACGTAAATTATTATGTTACCCAATTCCTAACTGGACACGGAACATATAATGAATACCTACAAAGAATAGGAAAAAGAAATAGCCCAGAATGCATGTATTGCACTGACCCACAGACAGATAATGCAGAACATATGCTTATATGTGAGAGATGGGAGGAAGAACTGAGGCAACTCGAAAACACTCTGGAGGTGCCCCTTACACCTGAAAATTTTAAGGAGAAATCAGGAGCAAAATAATAAAGCACACAATAACAAAGATTATGCAGAAAAAAGAAAGAGAAGATAGATAACGAATAGTCGAATACTACTAAAAGCCCCTGCAACGAAGTAATGCATAAGCGGTTCCATTGCAGTGGTGATGAACAGCGGAGGGGTTTTAGTTGGTAGGTCCAGCATTTGGGAATCCAACACTACCTGGGACCCCTTCTCAGGTGCCTATGAAGGTTTCCCCTCCGCTATTACATAAAAAAAAAAGTTCCCGGAAGAGAAGAATAAAGCACCCTACGACAGGTAGATCCGAGACGGTACTTGGTGACTTCACTACGATAATGGTTCAGCGCATCCACGGGGTTTTTCACTTAATAATCCGCCATTGTCGTACATTCGGAGGTATCAGCTCCTCGGAATAGAAAAAGGACTCTTGGCTAAACATTTTACGACACTACCTGACTGGGTTGACTACGGCTAACATACAGTTTTACTTTTTAACAATTTCGAACTACGACGGGGCGAAAGCCCCGCCGGAACCAACGTCTCAACCCTTTACGTACCAGACGGAGATTGAAGTTTAGCGCTAAGATCCCAGAAATCAAAATAAATTGCGCAGCCGCTACGTAAGTCGATCCTTGTTCTACTAGTAGCATAGGGTTGCTACGGAACGAAATAATGAAACATGATTTTGTATAAGCAGCGGATTCACAGGTGGGTCACAGCCGGCGTTGAGAACTTATTAAAACGCGATAAAAGCCGGTGACATCACCCATGCAGAATGCTAAAACAGAACAAAGCTTGCTTTGTAAAACAAGCTTACGGAAAATTAAATGTCGACGAAGATAAAACTGCAAAGTGTTAATATACGGACTAAGCGGAAATAAGGTTCGCGCAGAATCAAGGTTTGATACATTAGCAAACTAAAGATTTGGCTTAAATAAATCGGGAAAAGGCTAAATTTGAGCTAAAAATAAGTACTAGCTTCGGGAAATTGTTCTAACACATTGTAGATCTTCACCAGCTAATAGCAATTTTGAATATCAATTGAAATTTTTCACTTCGAATACAAAGTTATGGTCCTTCAAGTTTAGCAGCTGCGGCTACATTTTTTCAATTTGAGGTAGAAATAAGTAACTGATTTAGGTTACTAATATTCAAAAATACTTTGTTAATTACCCTGCAACTGATATATTCTATTTATAAACAAAATATTGCAAGTTACTTGTAAAAAATAGGAAGAAAACATTAACATTCGATTTACCAACAATGCGAAAAAAATTCCACTGCATTCCAACTCTTAAGCATATTCACTTATTATTACTCTCTTGTCAAATAACTGTCACTAAAAGTTACTGGTTTAGTTATTAAGTATTTGGGAAATGTAAGTAGTTATAATGTATACTTTCAGAGAATATGCCGATATGTATTGTTATGATACAACTACTCTATTTGTAATAAATAATAAATATTGACGTCGCAAATGTGGAGTTTGTAAAAGTCGAAAATATCTAACGTGGTGTAATTGATATTCAATATGGTGATGGTTAGTAAGTTTTCAAGCTATATTTTTGGCAGAAGTAATTCAGAGGTTTGATTGTAATTGATAAACCAAGTTTGTTATTAATAATTGTGAATTAAGAAACAACATTGTAAAAAGCAATCATAATTTAAAAAAATGTATCATAATTGAGTTCGTTAGATACTAATAAAGTAACAGAAAGGGACAATCAATAAGAATAATTAAAGATAAAGGCTTAATTTGTGAATAGAAATACAAAGATTTACAATTAATTGCATATAAAGGTTTCAATCAAAGTAAATACATTTGAAAATTTAAATTAAAATAATGGCAGATGAAAGAATCACAAGAAAAAACAAGAAGGCAAAACAAAGATGAAACACAAGAAGAAATGGAAGTAGTAGCGAGTAGTGCTGAAGTAGAAGTGGAAGAGATACAGGAAGAAATAGGAATACAAGGTGATCAAATAAGAATTCAGCAGGAACCAACAAAAACACAAACCATTGATATGGATAAGTTAATGGAAGTAATGTTAGGAATGGAAAACAGGTTGCAGCTTTCCATACAACATACAATTGCCAAAAATGCGGAAGAATTGAAAAAGGATTTGCAACAGGCAATTGAACAAAAGGCAGAGGAAGGTAAGAAGGATGCAGATGAAAGGGAAAGCAGACTACAGAGATAAATTGAGGAAAAGGCTGAGGAGAGAGAAAGAAGATTACAACAGTCAGATGTTGAAAAGGCCGAGGAAAGTAAGCAAGATGCAGAGGAAAGGGAAGGTAGGTTACGAGACGCAATTCGGAATACTGCAGAGAAGTTGCAAGAACAAAAAGCACAAGCGGATAAAATGGAAGAATCAATGAGGGAGCTTAAAGAAGAAATTAATAAGGTGCTACTTGAAGATAAACAGGAACTACAATTAGAAATAAATAAAATTAATATGATATTGAATAAATATAAGAATGAAATTAAGGATGATGTGAGAGCAGAAAGGCAGGAAGATATTAAACAAATGGAAGAATTTTTGAACCAAAAAGTACTAGAAAAGTTAAATAAAAACAAGGAAGAACTTGAAGAAAAATTAGAGGAGATGAAATTAACAATAGAAGAATGTATAAGAACATAGAAAGAGTGTGTGCGAGAAGAGAGAAAGATAAAGGAGTCCAAATTAGAAGTTATATTTAGAAAGAATACTGTTGAAAATGAATTATTTTTGGAAAAATCAAAACAAAATTTAAAAGAACCAATGCAGTCAGAGGAACTGTTAGATAAGGAAGATGAGTCTACGGAAAATAATGTAAAGGTAAAACAGAATGAAATAGACACGAATCACGAATTAAAAATGGTAACAGGAGGTTACATAATTAATGTCAATAAAATTAAGAAGAGGACAAAGAGAGAAACAGGTAAACGAAGACTAAAGGAGGAACTAAAGAAGCTAAAAGAAAGGCTGAGACAAAAGGAAGTACAAAAGAAGCCATGGATGGTAAAAAGACCACTAAAGATGATTCAAAAGAATTTTAAGATAACGAAAATAAACTCGGAATTTGTAAATATGTTATATAGTAGTTTAAAAATGTTTATAAAGAACCACACGTATTTTAACAATAGAAAATAATTCAAGATTTTACTTAAAGGCGAGGAAGAAAATAATCAAATTGAAAATTACCATTTATTAAAAGATTAATGAGGACAGTGCACCACTACCTAGAAAGAATACATTATTCCACTATAAAATGCAATGGCATCATTAATAAATGAAGAAATAATTTTAAATAATTTGTATGTCATACATAAGAACATTATAAAACTGAATAAAATAGATTTGCTATCTGCAACCAAAAGAAAAATATCAACAACAAACCGTATGTTAAATGTAAAGATAATTATTAATCAGTTGGAAGGTGTTGTTAGATTGTTTATAGTTAAAAATCTTAGCGTGGACATGGTGTTAGGAATTGACATAATTCAGCAATTGGGTATTAATATTGATGGATCACAAAGGTGTATTCATTTAATGGGGTTAATTAAATATTGGATCTGTACCAGTAGTGTCAGCCAAGAAGATAAGTGTTGCTAATTAGAGAAAATTGGAAACATAATGAAATATAAAGAAGGTATAGTGATTAATAATAATGTAATAGAGAATATAAAGAATAATTATGATAATAATGGGTTTTTGCTGAATGAGTTAAAAATAGGTGAAAAGAATAAACAATTTAAAGGCCAAATATTAGAAATAATTTACAGAAATAAAGAGGTTATTAATGAAGAAGCAGGAAAAGCACAGAAATACGTTCATAGGTTGCAGGTTGATGAATCAAAAAGCTTTAATAGTAAATCTTGTCTTATTCCATTCGCATTAAGAGAACAAGTTAGGAAGGAAATACATAAAATGGTAAAATATGGAGTAATAGAATCCTCAAAGAGTAATTTTATTAATCCTTAGTGGTAGTTAAGAAACGTAATGGTTCTCTTCGTTTATGTTTGGATGCACGCAGAATTAATCAAATAACAATAACACATATGAATTAGTTAATGAAAAAGATGGACGAATCAGAGGAAGATTTCATATTACAATGATTTATCGATACTTAACGTAAATGAAAATAAATATTGCAAGAATTGTCGTTTTTTAAGATGTGAAAATGTTACTATGCAGATATAAATGATTTTGATTGTTAAAAAGTTTTCTTTCATGAGATAATGCATGGTTATTGAATGTTGTAGTTTTGAAATAAAGAAATTAAGAAAAGAAATTTGAAATAAAACCAGTTAATTTAAATATTTTTCTTAATTGAGGAATTATGTTATGATACAACTACTCTATTTGTAATAGTGGTTAAATAAACATAAATAATGATAAATTTGGAAGATCAATACAACTAAATGTTGAGGGGTTTTAATTAAGATGGGTATTAATTTTGAAATAATTGAGAAATATTAAAATTGAGACAAGTATTAATGTAGATGTGACAATAAAATAGAAATTGAATATTTAATTCTGATGGTTGAAGTCAACTATGATAAAAAGTGTAAACCAAGGTTATATTGACAATTATGCTTGCTTTTTTTTTTGTTTTGTATAAATACTAGTCTATTTTCATAATAAAAATCAATCTGCATTTAAAAAAAAAAAAAAAAAATATGTTTAAACATTGTTACTGCGTTAAGCATTTTTTGTTTTGTATAAATACTAGTCTATTTTCATAATAAAAATCAATCTGCATTTAATGTTTGATTCATTCACTACGTCGCCACTTCTATACCAAGCCATAATACTGTCGAGATGTGAGGCTGCATCTCAGAAGTGGTTTAACCGTCGTCCCTTTAAGTGCCATTGACTAAGCTGGCTTAAAGCGTAGATGCAGTCTCATCTACGCGCTTAAAATTAGGGATAGAATCAGCGCAAAGTAACGGAGTCCTGACACAGCCTCTCAGGCATCTCTGTTCATGGTCCTTCGAGCCGGATCTGTCTCCAACTAACGAAAAAACACATCCCGAGAAGAAGACAACATCTGCCAAACCACCCAGTTCCCAGAAAATGGCCAACAACATGGAGGAATTCAACAACTTAGCTATCGCCCAAGAAGAGCTCGCGCAGAAGATAAAGCAAATATTATCCAACAGCAAAAAGGACCCTGCCAGCCGAAAAAATGAAGCCTACATCGCCAGTCGCAACAAAACGCTGGACGAACTTTGGAACACTGCAACTAAAAATCACGCAGAAATGGGGCAGCTAAGTATTCCAACTCATAATTATTTTAAAACAGGGTATTACGACCAAATTAAAGCCATATACGGCGAAGCAAAAAGTTACTTGCAGAGCTGTTCAAAAACAACGGAAATTTCCAACGCCTCCGTAAGCAGAACGCAAGAGGAAATGGTGGCCAACCCCGAGCAAAAGGTTCGTATCCGAAAACTGCAGATTCGAATCCAGAATTTTAAGCAAGCGATGGACGACGCCGAACTAACACAAGAATTAGGGAGGCCCGACATCACGACAAGGGAATTAAGAGAAAAATGGGATCGTGTGGTCGAGATGGACGAAGAAGTTATGTCAAACGACATGGCTTCAGAACAAATGCACTTCAGTCCTGAATATACTACGTTGGAAGACAGGTATAGAAATTTAATTATTTTATTGCAAGCGCCGACAAGGAACGAGCAAGCAGCAGCCATCTCGCTTCCTCAAGTCAAAATTCCCATATACGAGGGAAATTATGAGGAATGGGCCACTTTTAAGGACCTGTTCACCAAATTAGTAGATGACAACCAGAATATGGACGATGTCATCAAGATGCAATATTTAAAGACGCATCTTAAGGGAGAGCCAAGCCGACCGATCCAGCATCTAGCTGTTACCCAAGCAAACTACAACACCGCCTGGAATCTGCTGCAACAAAGGTATCAAAATAATCGCCTTATTTTAACTATATTGCTAGATACCATATTCGATCTGCCGGTCCTCTCCAAAGAGTCAGCCCAAGGGTTAAAAAGATTGCACGACTCCATCAAGGAATGTGTGGAGGCAATCAAAAATTTAGGCATCTCCACGGACAGTTGGGGTCCGTGGATTAACAGAGCTATCGCTCGAAAATGGGATCCTGAAACCAACAAATTATATGAACAGTCGCTTCAATGTCCAAATGAAGTCCAGGATCACCAAAATTTAATGGCTTTCCTGCAAGTGCGGTTCCAATCTCTAGAATCCATAGATGGAGCTCGAAAGCCCACGCAGGAAAGACCACAGAAGAATTACGCTTCCGCATCCCTAAATTGCAAGCTGTGCCATGGAGATCAGTACATCGACAACTGTGGCCAATTCCAGAGGCTACCTACCCATGAAAAACTAGAAGCAGTAAAAAACCAATCGATTGTGCTATCGATGCTTGCGGCACGATTCAAATATACCATGTCGTGCCTATTTTAATTGTAGGATCTGTCGCTTCCCGTATCATACACTGCTTCATAAGGCGCAGCCACCATCAACGCCGCTCCCTGCCCAAAAGATGAGGACGTCAGCTCATGCAGCAGCTATGAAGACTTCCAACGCTCCAGAAAAGAAGCCGAAGTCGGACATCATCACCGCCAATGTAGGCGCACAGGAGAGCCAAGTTCTACTTGCCACAGCAATGGTTCAAGTAAAGGCAGCATCCGGGATGACTCATCTACTACGAGTATTAATAGATCCCGGGTCTCAGGGGTCGTTTATCACGGAAGCATCAGCCGAATTATTGGGGTTACCCAGGACCAAAGTTCGAGCTGAAATCACAGGAATTGGGAACAGCGAGCCAAAAATTGCCAAATGGAAAATCCCAGGTTTGATCACACCTAGATTTTCAAGTAACTTTTCCCTACCTGTAAATTTACTAATACTTCCCAAACTTACCAAAGCCATGCCTTCATCCCCTATCCCAAACATAAATATCAATTCCTGGAGCAATATTTTCATCGCCGATCCAACCTTCAACCAACCTGGCCCCATAGACATAATTCTAGGAGCCGAAGAATATTCAAAAATAATTCTAGAAGGAATCACTAAAACAAAGGATGGCATCTTAGGACAAAATACCGAGCTGGGCTGGATCTTATCTGGAACCATTGGAAGACAACATAACGAAATCATTAAAGTCAACACCATGGTTGCCAAAATCGAAGAAGATGAGCAGTTACAAAAATTCTGGAACATAGAAGAAGTCCCCACTCAACGAAAAATTTCCCCAGACGACCAGGTATGTGAAAATAAATTCACAGACACAGTGCAGCGAGACCAGGATGGAAGATACATAGTCAAGATTCCATTTAAGCAAACTCCAGTGAGCATGGGAAAATCCAAACCCTCGGCATTGGCAAGATTACTACATCTGGAAAAGAAGCTGAGACAAGACCAAGATCTAGAAATCCAATACAAGGAATTCATGCAAGAATATCTGGATCTAGGACATATGGAAAGAGTAGAAGAAAAACAAGAAAACAATGGCAAGTATTATATCCCACACCACGGTGTAATTCGAGAAGCAAGTTCATCAACGAAGCTCCGTGTCGTCTTCGACGCTTCGAACAAGGCATCTTATGGAAAATCCTTAAACGAAGTCATGTATGCTGGACCGAAACTTCAGCAAGAACTGGTCGACATTCTACTCCGATGGAGAACTCACAAGGTCGTCTTCTCTGCAGACATTGAGAAAATGTACCGACAAATCAAGATGGACAGCCAAGACCAGGAGTATCAACGAATCTTATGGAGATTCGATCAATCACAGCCAATCAGGGAATACAGGTTATGCACCGTCACTTATGGAACCGCATCCGCTCCCTATCTGGCCATCCGAACCTTGCACCAATTAGCAGAGGACGAAAAATCTTCCTTTCCATTAGCAGCGGAAGTTGTGAAGAGAGATTTCTATGTGGAAGATGTACTCTCCGGAACCGACACTTTAGAAGAAGCAATCAAGCAGCAAGGTCAGTTAATTTCCTTATTAAAACGTGGAGGTTTTACCCTACATAAATGGTGCAGTAATGAATTAGCCGTCATACAAGAACTACCCGAAGAATTGAAGGAGCAAACCTACCGCGAAATAAGTGAGGACGGCTTAAAGAAGTCATTGGGCGTTCACTGGTCTCCATATGAAGACGTGTTTTGCTTCAAGGTGGATGTGAAGCAAAAGGGATCCACAAAACGCAGCATATTATCCGAAGTCGCTAAAATTTTCGACCCTTTGGGTTGGTTAGCACCCATCATCATCACTGCTAAACTGCTCATCCAAGAGCTATGGCTCGAAAATGTCAAGTGGGACGACCCAGTCTCAGAAAGTATCCAAGGTAAATGGGAAGCATTTAAATCTCAACTCAAATCAGTAGAAGAAATTACTTTACCAAGGTGGCTTTTTACCAAAAAGGAAGCTCAAATGGAACTGCATGGATTCTGTGACGCCTCCGAAAGAGCTATTGGAGCCGTGGTCTACACCAGAGTCATCACGTCATCAGGCCAATCCAAGGTATCATTATTAATAGCCAAATCCAAGGTGGCACCAGCTCGAGCAAAGGCAACCCTACCCAGACTAGAACTCTGCGCAGCAGTACTACTTTCTAATTTATTACAACGGGTAATCACGGCACTGGACATTCCTAAGGTATCTATCTTCGCCTGGACCGATTCCATGGTCACACTAGGATGGATAAAGGGAGATCCAGTAAGATGGAAGACATTCGTCGCAAATCGCGTAGCCGAAATCAACCACCTGATTCCGGCTCAACATTGGAACCACGTCAAGTCAGAAGAAAATCCTGCAGACGTCATCTCCAGAGGTACTAGTCCAGGAAAATTAAAGGAACATACACTATGGTGGGAGGGACCAAGCTGGTTAATTAACAAAGAGTTATGGCCGTGTCAACCAGACACCGCCACAACCAATGAAGAAGCAAAAGGTTACACTGTGCATCAAGCTACAGTTCATCAAGACGAGAACGAGATTATTCATCGCTTCTCGTCTCTGACAAGAATGGTACGAGTCGTGTCATACTGCCGAAGATTCATCAACAAGTGTAGGCGTCTTCCCATTCAACCAGGATGTCTATCAGTTAAAGAAATGGAAGACACCATCCTCACACTCATCAAGGTCGTCCAAGGAAGTGATCCTATTTTGAAGGCAACAGGATCTCAAATCCAAAAGAGAAAATGTGTGGACTCCAACAACAAACTCGCAAATCTCAATCCATTCATCGATCAACATGGAATCATACGTGTTGGAGGAAGGCTAGAAAATTCCAACTTATCCTACCACGAAAAACACCCAATTATCCTTCCTTATTCCAATCATATTTCCAAATTAATAATCCATGAGGCACATTTACGCACCTTACACGGTGGCACTCAACTCACACTGTCCTATGTCCGAAGAAAATATTGGATCATCAACGCAAAGAAAGCCGTCAGTTCCAGCATCAAGAAATGCTTTCGATGCATCCGATTCAAGGCAGAGGCAGCCCAGCAATTAATGGGGAATCTTCCACCAACAAGAGTTAATTCAACCCCGCCATTCT
Organism: Agriotes lineatus; assembly: GCA_940337035.1. NCBI lineage: Eukaryota > Metazoa > Arthropoda > Insecta > Coleoptera > Elateridae > Agriotes > Agriotes lineatus. Next base: position 72,074 of record CALNHX010004301.1, on the reverse strand, counting down.
TCCATTCCGGAGTGGACTATGCCGGTCCAATACAAATCCGAACATCTAAAGGAAGAGGGCATTCTTCATCCAAGGGATACATTGCTGTTTTTGTCTGTCTGTCAACCAAAGCAATACACTTAGAAGCCGTCAGCGACATGACAACTAACAGCTTCCTAGCAGTCTTCAGGAGGTTCATCGCCCGAAGAGGACGCTGTGCACATCTTTATAGCGACAACGGAACGAATTTCGTTGGAGCAAGAAAGGTCTTGGACAAGGAAATCCGTCAAGCAATGGAAGGCCCAGTTATCCAAGAAAATTTATCCACCATTGGTACTCAATGGCACTTCATCCCCCCAGTAGCCCCACACTTCGGAGGAATCTGGGAAGCAGGAGTAAAATCAATGAAGCATCATCTGAAGAGAACCATTGGCAACGCTACTCTAACGTTTGAAGAATTAACAACTTTGCTTTGCCAAATAGAAGCCTGCTTAAACTCACGTCCTCTGTGCCCACAAGGCAACAATATTGAAGATACCACTGCATTGACACCAGGCCATTTCCTGATAGGAAGAGAGATAATCTCACCACCGGACCCAATCAGCACACCAATATCAACAAATTTGTCAAATCGCTGGAGATTGATCCAAAAAATCAAGTAAGATTTTTGGAAATCATGGAGCTCAGACTACCTTCATGGATTACAGCAAAGAAACAAATGGAAGAAACCGGTGGAGAATATCAAAGTTGGTGACCTAGTGCTAATCAAAGAAGAAAACATTAATCCTAGTAAATGGCCCTTAGCGAGAGTTACCGACATTCATCCTGCAACCGATGGATCAGTACGAGTAGTAACCATCCAGAAATCAGGAGGACATCAATTAAAACGTTCCATAGGCAGTATCATTCCATTACCAACTAACGAAGAATCGCAGGAACCAGAGCCTGAAGAGAAAATTTCGGCCAACAGCACCCACACACAATCATTCCAAGTACCAAAGAAAACTATCCGGTCCAAATGGAAAATGCTTCTACTCATATTTACTCTCCTTACCACAAATACACTGAGTAAGGCAGAATTCAACATACAAAAACCAGACAGCGGGTACTATGTAGAGCATATTGGACACGGGAAGATTGAACGAGGAACATTCAGGATCGAAATTCAGTTCGAGAGAGGGAAGATCGAAGAAGATTTCGAAACAGTTACCGACATGGTGGACAAATTCAACGACCTCTGCAACTCTGCGAAAGAACTGTCCGAAGACACGTTATGCAAGACATTGGTGCATCATCTTCTGGAACAAAAAAGGCATATGGAATGGATTAAAACTGGCATGGAAGATATCATAACAAGAAGAGAGAAACGAGGAGTGCTTGGGACTGTACTTACGTCAATTTTCGGAGTAAATGACGAAGTCTATCAAGATATTGATAGACTCGACAAAAATCAACAGGAATTAATAAAAATGGACAGTCAACAATCCAAATTCTTGCTGTCAGCACTTTCAAGATTTAATGAGACCGAAGAACGAATCGATCAGAAGCTGGAACATTTCCAAGAGAAGCTGAACCAAGGAATCAAGGCGATCAACAACATGGACAAGTGGTATAAGGCAACCGACTCCAACCGATTAAATATCCACATCATCAGTGTCTATCAAGTCGCCACAAATGTTTTTAGTGAACTGTGCAATTACCACACAAACATTTTGAACGTTCATTTCCAACAAGGTAATTTTTACGAGTTAATAACACCTGCCCAAATCAAGCAAATCCTCGCAAATGCAACCAGTAAACTCTCGCCAAATTTAGAAATTTTACCGACTCCAATCCTGAAGGTCGACATCGGACATGATGACATATACATCAACGTCCAAGGATACTTCATCATAGTCGAAAAAACCGAATATACCTTAATCAAGGTGACTCCAATTCCTCTCCAAATTAACAATGGGTCCTACTGGGTGATCGACGTACCAAAAGGGATCTTCGCTGTGGATTACAACTTACAAATGTACTTTCAAGAGACAGATGAGGAATTCAAAGAAAATCTCCAAATTACTCCAAACACGTATATCTGCAGTCCAACAGTCGTGAAAGGAATTGAAAATAACCCAAATTGCATCATTGATGATATATATCATCGAACAGAAATTAGTCAGTGCAGCCTACGAAGACATCAGATCCAGTCCATTATTTGGAAACAACTATACATGGAAAACACCTGGATGTTCGTAGTCAACAAGCCAACCCGAATAGCTATCACTTGTAGTGGCAATAGGGAAGAAGTCACTGTCAACACAACAGGTGTGATTCAGATCTCGTCAGACTGCATCATACAAACTACAAAGAATACGTTAACCCCCAGGCATAGCAAGAAATTCAAGATCCTCGCAGGATATTCCAAGGCCGTCAGCATCAACTTTACCAACACAATAACACCCAACTCCTTTTCAGAAATTGCAGAGGAGCCAGTTCTAAAACAGTCAGACCACTTCGAGGATCTACAAACTTCACAGTTGGAATTCCAGCAGCACCTAAAGGACATAACTTGGAAAACCATCCGCCACCACTCCTATCTATCCAGCGGGATCACAGGCAGCCTATTGGGAGGGGCTATTCTAATAGGAGCCTTCTACTACATTCGGAAAAGGATCAACCGAAGGAAGCCTCAATCCAAACAACGCCAGTCATCCGTAGAAGAATATTATTTAAAAACCCTTAATGTGGAAGAAACAATATAGTTTTCCTTTTCTTTTTCTTCGGCTTAAAATTGGCAATATGTTTAAACTTGATTTAAACACACATAAATTTTCTAAAATTTACGAAATTCAGTTGCATATCTTTTAAATGCAATTCCCATTTATTTAATGTTGCAATCATAATTACTAAATTTAATATGTTTAAATTAGATTAAAAACTATATATTTCAGTTCAAATTTACGAAACAGTATTCGTAATTTAAAAGCCAGTGTTATTACGCAATCATACGAGTTAAAGACCAGGAAAATGCAATTCTGCACTCCTTGCATAATTGCGACCTACAGTAGTAAGTTCAACGGGCGACCTTCGCTCTATCAGGAAATAAAACCTGCACAAATTGCTTATCTGCTGTTTTGTAATTTAAACACTTTGGCCTATTAAACTGTATATATGAACTTTGATATTGTTACTGCGTTAAGCATTTTTTATTTGTATAAATACTAGTCTATTTTCATAATAAAATCAATCTGCATTTAATGTTTGATTCATTCACTACCCTTTCTAAGCCATAATATTTATGGGGCATGAGGCTGTGCTCCAAGGGTGGTTTTTTTACTGTCGTCCGTTCAAGTACCATTGACTACATTGGTTTAAAACGTAAACACAGTCTTGTTTACGTGCTTGACGGATAGAATCAGCGCAAAGTAACGGAATCCTGAAGCAGCCTCTCAGGCATTTCTGTTCAACAACCCTGCCGGGACTTTAAAGTGGCACTACGGTCTCTTTCGGTAGTTTCAAGTAAACATAACTTGAGGGAATATTCGAGTACTA
>CALNHX010004301.1:0-68535 GCA_940337035.1 Agriotes lineatus | reverse complement strand
GTAATTTCTGTAGTGGAAATTATTCTGAGCTTCCTTGTGTTTATATTATGTTGGTGGGCTTTGACAATTATTGCAAATGTTGGATTGCCTACGCCTTTGCTTTAATTTTGAAAATATGGGTGGTAGATTTAGCGACATCCAGGCCACTGGGATACTAACATTACCCCCTCCCCCCAAAAGAAAAAGTAGGGTGAGAGGACAGGTAAGAAAGTCATTATAATCTCGGATAAAAGTAGCAGGATTATATTTAGCTACAAAACCTCCTGGATCTTTTCAACTATCCTTAAAATACTAATAAAAATAACATTAATAATAGTAACAATAAATTATAACAATAATAAAAGGTAATAATAACAATAATAAAATAACGAATAACGTAACACAAATCTGAACATTCGCTGCGTTGCGCGAGTCTGGGTCGTTGATGTAGCGTCCCCTTCTACTTTAGAGATGAAAGCTGAAAAGAGAGAAAAACGGCAAGCGTATGCATAAAAAAGTAAGAAGATTATAAGCAACAAACAGATAAATACATGAAAACTTGGAAACTTTGTTGATGTAAAAAGTAGGCAGAATCAGCCGAATAAAAATGACTGTTCTGGCAATGTCTTTCAGTGACATGTAGTTATTTGTGTTTTCACAAACTTAAAAAATCCTAAGTATGTTTGGAACAGTGGATGTGTTAAGTGGTCATTTGAACGTACCGGACCAGCATATGTTGTTGAGGCACGTGGGCAACAAGAGCAGATTGAGATTGCAACTGCGAATGTGCGACGGTCGACATGTGGCCGAGTGGTTGCTGCACGTACTGGACCAGAGTAGGTCATGGGTGTACGTGGGCAGCGATAGCACGTTGCGAACGCCACTACGAATGTGCAAGAGTCGATAAGTGACCAAGCACAAGAGGTTGCTGCACGTACCGGATCAGCGTCGGTTATAGATGTTCGTGGGTAGCAAGAAAAGGTTGCGGTTGCAACTGGGGAAGTGGCCGAGAATAAAAGCCCAAAAGATGCAAGGAAAAAATTAATTTGCCGGAAGATGAGTGTGCATATTTATATGTAAGAAAAAATGGTGCAAGTGTTTGGCCAGCCCAGGCCATGAATGTGCATGAACACTAAAAGTAGATCGCAAAAGCGGTTGGTCCACGTGTCTGTCCAGCGCAGGTCATGTACGTGCAGGAACACCGAAAGCTAGCCGCGGAAGTGGTTGCTGAACACACCCTGTTAATATGGGATATGGATATGATCCATTTGCTTATGTCATTGTGAAATTTTTATCTATCAAATAGGCCACACATATTGCTGCTACAGTGGAAGGCTAATTTTGTTATAGCTACATTAGCAATTTTTTATAGCTTTTACAACTCCACTTTTTAATACCAGACCTAACTAGTTGAGGCTTGGTTAGGTTTCCTTGAATAAAAAACGTAGTTTTGTTATTATATATCTTATATCCTGAAAAGTAAAAGTGCAACTTTATTTTTTACGGTTGCTCAGTTGCAGAAGTTTTAGGAATTTAGACATTATAACTTTGTAATAGGTTAAGGTTAATTTACTGACTTCATATTACTTTCAATCGAAAAAGATTTATTAAGTATATCTGATGCATTTGCGATTAATTAATCAATTAAATTCAGCAAATCTCAATTAACACTACGTTTATAACAAATCTGCAGTACTAATATCGAAAGATATATTTTTTGTTAATTAATATTTCGCTTTGTACAACTACGCTTGCGGACAGAGAATTTAATTACCTAAGATTGGATTGGTTAATCGAAATTGTTTTCAATTCAGAAAGCTTAATTAAGTTGTACGTTATAAATTGCTCTGACATTTCGGTACGGAGCGTTATTAAGGCAACATTTAAGATTTTTGCTGCAAGCAAAAACGTAAACTGCTATAAAAACGAAGAAAATTAGGCACAATCAAGGTTAACAAACTAAAGCTGAAATCTGAACCATAATTTGTAGTTTAGGTTTTTCAGTTACTCCTAATAGGTGCAATTACCATGCAAATTCGTATTCAAAAATGATAAAGTTGCATAATTAAATATAGTAATTAATATTTGATTGGTGATTATTTGATGTGCACGAAATTTTTCTCTTATGCGCATTTAAAAACCGCGTCGCCTTAATTAAATTAGCGACGGCTCATTTGACTCTGTCGCCAGCATAATATAATTTAATTTTAATACAAAACGACAAAATTAGTATGATATTTCCATAACCGTTACTCCTTTCCGTTTTACAGCAAGCACTTAAACTGCAGGAAACTAATAATCTCTGTTTTAATAATTTCGTTGGCGCAACTTTATTATAAGATGTTCGTTAAGGTAGCCCGACAGCCAGAAGCGTTTTGTAATATTATTTTATTTACGTTAATTAAAAGCACTGCTAATTATAGCTGTGTTAACACACGCAAATGATTAATAATTTGTTTACGATCAAGTTCCCTATTAATTTATTGAAATTGTATATTTTGTAACTGGTTTGTCCGCTTGAAATATTGCAAAACATTTGTAACTGTAAGTTTAATACTTAATTTAGTTGGTTTTGTTTACGGTTGCTTAAATTATAAAGATTAACTACATTGATTGCATTTTATTAAAATATAAAATTACACCTCAAGAAATAAACAGTTACAATAAATTACTCTCGTAGTTAGAACCAGGAAAATTTAAGAAAATAGATTTTAACAACAATGCGACATTCATCTATCGCTACAATTACGTAAACGCTACCGTTTATATCACTTTGCAGATGTTGATGGTTCCATTTATACTTTATCTAAGCATGTACATTGTTTCTAACTAGAAGAAATATTCAGTGATCAATATATACATTAAAAAAAATAGAACTGGCTGCAAAACTTAAATAAACGCTAAAGAATTGTCGATATAACAGTAAAAGCATTATTTGAACTGCAAACTATACTTTTTTATTATTATACTACTTCAGTAAATACTGATATTATTACACGATTGCAGGATTTATATAGAAAACACCCTTAAATATCGAAAATTTACTACAGTGTTTTCTCACATAAGCTATTGATTTATTTTTAGCTAGTTGAATGCTCTGGTAAAGAAAATAATAACCCCAGATATAAAGTTTGACAAATTTTGTATTTTATTAATACAAAGGCATAACCAATTAAGCAGATGGACAAATTTAAGGTGTGGACACAAGAATTTCTCTGTTTAAGATACTGTATAAAAATATTTTAGCAGATTTGGCGGTAACACATTTTATATAAATATTTTAAGAACTTATCTTTATTATAACTGTTATGGCATTACTTTATTGGTGTAACTAAGTTCTTCTGGGTAATAGGCAATTAATTTCCAACTTTATTGATAGTTGATAGTAATTGTGTCTCTTTAATACATATAAATATAATTTACCGAAAGTTTTAACTATTTGACATTGAAACACCAGATTTTTCAAATTTAGAAAAATTTTAATTCCAGCTAAATATATTACACATTAATTTTTTTCTCTGGGGAGACCTCACACCTCGAGAGCGCGTCCCCCGGGCTGCGGATGGGGGAAGTCCTGTGGATTTCCGTGAATATTCACAATAAGCGTCCCGAGGTAACGGGGCCCTTGTGGCTGGGCTGATCACCCGCGCAAGATACCTAGATTTAGAGAAGTCATGAAGGCCTCGGAAACGGACGGATAAGTAGGAGACAACCTAAGCGAGAACAAAGAGCAAGAATAGGAATATGGAATATTAGAGGTTTAAATGGAAAGGTGGAGTTAGTAGAAGAAATGATAAGATATAAAGTAGAAATGATGGGTGTATCGGAAATCAAGAAAAAATGAACAAAGGAATTATTCCTAGAAAAAGGATACAAACTAATGTACAGTGGAGTACCAATAGAAACGAGAGCAAAAGAAGAAGTAGGGGTAATAATAAATCGAAACCTAACAAATAAATTAATAGGATGGGAAAGTATCAACTCCAGAATAATGTCAGTGGACATAATGATGAATTAGAGGACTACTTTTATACAGATTCGACACCAACTGAAGATGCAGACATAACTGAAAAAGATATGTTCTACAAAATTTTACAAGAAGCTGCAGATAAAGCAAGAGATAGAAGCAACCATGTTGTGATTATGGTTGATTGGAACGCAAGAGTAGGTAGAGACCCGCAAAGATGGTATGGAGTACTGGGAAAATTTTCTAGTGAGAGAATTATAAATGAAAATGGAAATAGAATGATAGACCTTTTCATAGTTAACAAAATGCTAATAGAAAACAGTTACTTCAACTATAAATAAATACATAAAATTACATTCACAGCTGACAACAGGATGCAAAAGGCACCATAGACTGCTTTACCTACTCTAGAGAAGCCAAATATGCTATATTGGATGTGAAGGTAATAAGAGAAGCTGCAATAAACTCAGACCACAAACTGGTTGTAGCAGATACAAGGTTCTACACAAGAAATCCTACACCACTAACGGAGTATAAAAAAATTAAAGTGGAGAAATTAAGAGTGTCACAAAAAGGGATGAATACCGAAACAATCTAGAAGAAAGACTGGAAGCCCTCGATACTAAAGAACAACAAAAGGGCCGTACATGAAACATGGAAGAAAAATGGCAGTTATTAAAAATGGCAATCATAGAAACAGCAAGGGAGGCATGTGGAGAAAAGAAAATAGGTCCCAAACAAAAACAAATAAAATGGTGAAACGAAACAGTAAAAGAGAAAATTAGAGAAAAGAAAGCAGCTTGAAAAAGATACCTAAAGCAAAGGAAGACGTTAAAAGAGCGAAAACAGAAGCATGGGATGAATTCGGTAAAGAAATAGAAGAGAAATTCAGATCTAACAAAAGGAATAAAAAATAATTCTCGACAACAATTGAAAGATTAAGAGGAAAATACGGCAAACAAACGTGGTGCATAAAAAATTAAATGGGGAACTTATAACAAAGCAAGACAGGATATTACATACATGGAGAGCATACTATAGCAAAAAGTTCAAAGCGGTCGAGATAGGAACTGAAAGAGAGAGAAGGAACATAAATAACGTAGAAGAAGAACGAGAAGAAGAAACAGTAGTACTAGAGGAAATAAGCGAAATAGAGGTACGAGAGGCAATCAGAACAATGAAATTAGAAAAATCAGCAGGAAGAGACGACATAAGCCCCGAGATGATAAATTATGGAGGAGGAAAGCTAGTAAAGTGCATAAGGAAAGTACGTCAACAAGCATGGGAAGGAGAAGATATACCCAAGGATTGGGAAGAAAATATAATAATACCGCTCCATAAAAAGGGAAAAACAGACGAATGCGATAACTACCGAGCTATAAGCCTTGCATCATGCATACAAAAAATATGCTCTAGGATAATAAAAGTAATAATTAGACAACACATACAAGACAAATTACAAGAAGAACAATCACCATATAGGGAAAACGGACATACTCAGGATCACATTTATACATTAAGACCAGCAAAAAAAAGGAAAACAGAAGAAGAAAAATCATTATACCTCGCATTTATAGATTTACGAGCAGCTTTTGATACAGTCCCAAAAGCAACATTATGTAATGCTATGGAAGAAATAAGAATTCCCAGACAACTTATAGATGGGACGAAGAGACTGTACGCGAGTAGAAAAGACATTGTAGGAATAAATGGTCAAGAATCAAACCGTTTCAATATGGAAAGAGGTATTAAGCAAGGGGACTCGTTGAGCCCATTACTGTTTATAGTTATGGATGAAATTATCAAACAAAGCAAAGAAAATGCACTTAACACCAAAATTGGAAACTGGAATATGAGGGCAGTAAGCATTCAAAATCTGGTATTCGCAGACGATATCGTACTCATAGCTGACACAGAGAGGAAACTCCAAGAAGCTCTGAACAGATGGAACAATAAAACAAATGAAGCAGTAAATCACTATGCATACATAGGGGTAATTATAAGTCAGGATGGAACAATTGACCACGAAATTCCTAACCTCATATCCACGGCAACAAGGGTATACTATCAAATAAATGCTACATTAATAAACAAGAGAGAACTAAGCAAGGACACAAAACTACATGTATACAGAGCAATATACGTATCTACCCTAACATACGAAGCAAAAAGCTGGCCGCTCCAAGAAAAGTATAACAGTAGGATAACGGCAGCAGAAATGAAGTATCTTAGAAGAATAGTAGGAAGGACTCGAAGAGATAGAGTAAGGAATGTAGTAACAAGTGAAGAGCTAGAAATAGAGCCACTAGTGCAAACAGTGCAAAGAAAACAACTTAGATCGTATGGACATGTGGTACGAATGGGCGAGGAGCGGATACCAAGAAAAACTATGGAAGCAAGAAGAGAAGGAAAGGGAAGAAGGGACTAACATGAATGGATACGATCAAAAATATGGTACAAAGAAGAGGGAAAAGTATAGAGGAAGCAAAGAGGTTGGCGAGAAATAAAAGAGAATTCCTGAAGTGGACAGAGAACCCGACACCTTAGGGTATAAGGGATAGGAAAAGAAGAAGAAGAAGATTAAAATTTTAAAACAAAGCTATTACTATTATTTAAATTTAAATAATTAGTAATGGCTATAAATATTCTTATTTGCGAAAAATAGGGCAAAATGATTCATTGTTTTCCGTAGCAACAAACGTATTACAATTATAAGTATGTTAGTGTTATTCGAAACTGAATTGGTGTAACTAATTTAAATTTTTTAAAGAAGCTAACATTGTTCTGGTGAATGCCTAATTAATTTCGATCTTTATTGATAGTTGATAGTAATTTTCAACGAAAAAATGTTTTTTTTAATACATATACATGTAATTTACTAATTGTTATAACTATTTGACAGTGAAACACCAGATTTTTCAAATTTAGACAAATTTAGAAGGGTAGCACAGTCTTATCTACCTCACATCTTCGGCAGAATATGGGGTGAATAAGGACTAGGCAGCGGTTCTTAAGGTTAGTACAAACGGGCACCAGTCGCTATACAAGACATACATACAAATCTAGCTACCAAATTAAATTACCACCTACTTTGTAAGTCTCTAACTTCACAACCTAAATCTAAGAAAACACGAACAGGTTCATGAAAGGTAGCAAGCATAGATAAACAAGTAAAAGTAAGTAACATTTTAATTTCATCAACAGTGTCACAAATAATCGTCGTAAGTAGGTTACAAAAAGCTCAAAAATCACAGTAAAAGTAATTAACAAAATAAACAGATAAAACCTGACTCTGTACAGCGGTAAGCAGTAAATAAATATGATTAGAGTCAAACCAAATCATAATTATACAAATAATATTAATAATTGAGATTGGAAACAACACATGTGACAAAAACAATAAGTTAAACTCTCTAACGCCAGCAAACATCATAATGCCACAATAGATATTAAAATTATTACAATAAGTTGACATCTAGAATGCTATGCAAACATTCCAGCAAATAATACTGACAAAAGAAGCTCTCGGCCACCGGCATGCAAACTGCTAAAATTGATAATTAATTTTCTGGGTGTTCAAGATTGTACCTAACTAATTTGCGGTATTGCAGCTGGTACACACTGTATGCGTGTTTTAGTACAACCCTAATTGAAATGCCTTTGAGTCTGATAATTAGCTAATAAGGTTACTTGATTCGCTTAACGCGTAGGAGAATAATATCAAAGGCTTGTGTTAGATCTACCCGTAATTTTATTACTGGCAAAATTGCCTTTATTGACAAAGCAAATCTACTGAATTATGTAATTTTAGTATGCACTTACTGCTAGGTTCTGGGAAGCTCCGCCATGATGTACTCGAGGATGCAAGCACCTAAAGGTGTAATTGCAGTTCGAGATAACTCAGGCATTCCATGTCAGAAAATAATTGCGGAAAGCGACTTTCATCACATGGCTGTAGGGGGCATGTTGCACGTGACGATCACTCAGCAAGTGATCCATTCAAACCAATTTGTCAGAATAGGATACAATAGAAAGATAGAGGCCGAATTATTGCGTTATTAACTATTAGTGCAGAAACTAAATAATCCAGGAGAGCCTACCCTTTGTTCAGAAACGGTCCTTAAGAGACGCGCGCAATGCGTCCTTAAGCATGATCAAGGGATTGTTTGTGTGAAACAATAATTATCGCTAAAACGCACAGTCTACTCTCTACTGGGCTCCCTCGACCAAAAGCTGCAAAAGGAAGAAACTGAAACTCTAAAAGTCGAGAAACGCTGTTATCGCCAATGTTGCGCATTTGTAAAATAAAATTCCCTAGTGGCGACGTTTGAACGTCTAAATAATACGGGGCGTTACAATGTTACATACTTAGTTTGTTAAAATAACTTTAAATTTATATTTGTAAGCACCAGCATCACTACCATATTCACCAAACGCAAATTGTATATAAACATAACTAGGCATTTTTTTAAGTTCAAAATTTTATTGGTAATTGAACTCGTGAAATTCGTAATATCTCGAAGAATGTCGTTATTCGAGATTGCATGACCTTGCAAAACAGCTTCTTTCCTGGAAGAACGTCAATTGCCTAGGGAATATGAAAACCAAGCATTTAAGTGGGTAGCATCGTATAAAAGGGGTCGCCCTTTCACTACATCGTTGCCTTTGCATTACTAGGGTAGTTTCTACCAATTATTAATTATTTACTTTAAGATATTAAATTAAGTTGGAAAATTTGCCTTTTATTAAGCCAATTATATTTCGTTCGAAAGTAAAGTAACAAACGGACAAAGCCCAGAAATTATTTTTGAACTTCTCGAAAGAAGAATGTAAAATTCGAAGACCTCTTATAGGCCTCAATAAAATCCAACAGCCAGTTGCAGATGAACTAATACGACTCTTATTTATTGCGTCAGTTATCTTAAATAAAGTTAATATATTAATGTCAATATGATAGTTGTCAAAAAGGATAGCAATACAAAACTTGGAAATTACTCGATTTTAACATTAGTTCCGATTTTCAAGCTGGATTTGTCAAGCTGTATCTCCTATTTTATTTATTTACATGTAAGCGAAGTAACAAGCTAAAAATGCAATACAAAAATATATGGTACCCCCCACCCCAGAAAAGCGCCCTTCGGTTCTTTCCAAGAATACTACGACACTCAGCATCACTCCGTTTCGCTAGTATAATGAAATGTTATGAACCAGTTATTTATCATAAAAATTGTCAATCGGCACTTCACTCCGCTTTAAAGTTCAATGTTATGCGGAGGTTAATACAAAACCGACCGCGGGCACACAAATTAGCACGCACCCTGTAAATCAAAGTGCCGCAGTACAGAGCAATGCAAGCGATAAGCTAACCTTAACCCCGATTGTTAGCTCGAACTGACATTATGACAATCCAAGATGTTGAAGGGACGAAATACCTTCAGATTGCATGGGCATACAGGGTTGAAGAGATCTCTATAATAAATTCATTAGTCTTGTTATGATAGTTTGAGTAACGGCTTGAATACGCTCCTAACAGTGATAACAGGTAATTGTAAATTACTTTTCGTATACTTAAATTTTGGTCGTTAGGTTACCGCGAGCGGTACGTTAGCCACACACTTTTCAGTGGGCGATGGCGTTAATATATGCAAACCCAACACCTGAGTTTGAAGGCACTGGCCTAAACAAATATTCAGCAGCAACTCCCGTTGTTAAACACCTCCAGGTCATAACTTAGGTAAGTTCAAACGCCTTATGAAGGCTTAATAAAATATCTGAGATTTATAATACATTATAGGGAGTCCAATCCCCAAGCGACAGTTGATACATTTCCGTTGTCGTAGTGAAACGAATCGCGGTACCAGGGTAAGTAAATTTAAACGTAGCTTCTAACACCGCGAAGGTGGCCTCTACGCTATAATAATATTAAACAGCTCTCGCTAAAAATGCAGCTGCCATTAAATCTATATTAAAACACACAAGGCGAGACGAATTGCATGAAATGCCCTAATATTGTCTATACGATTAATTTGCTAATATATTTACAAACCCCAATTAACCATTCACAGGCTCAGATGGCACGTGACGAGCTAGAAGCCGCAAGCACACCTGGGGGCATCAAGGGCACGAGAGCAGAAATCGTCATCTTCCAACAGCGGAAAGGTTATCGCAGGTGCTTTGCCTTGAAGCCAGGAAACAATCAAACAGATTGCAGGTAGGCGACGCTTCTAAGGGGTTCCAGGGAGTATGGCGCAGAGCGATTTTCAATTCTTTTGCGAGATCCAGGAGAAAGTTGGCTAAAAACGTATGAAATTTCTAGGTGAGCCCCAGATAAGGATATAAGAGCTATCGTAAATTAACCTGGGGTTGATAGGTAGCCAAATGTAGACGTGCGTGTGGTAAAGCTGGCCCAAATAATTTCGCCGAGGCGTTATACGTAAGAATTCGAACATAAACCAATAATTCGAACGTCAAAAAGGCATTTGTGCTGCCAGATTCTTCACATTTAATGAAGTTTAGCCAAACCAATTGGCTTTATTGAAGCACTAGGCCGTGGGACACCCAACTTTCTTGCACGAATTTTCAATGGAAAGAACGAGAGGAACCAACCACATGCCCACTAATTCAGGTTATCAAAAACTCCACAGAAATTTTGGCAAGAGGGCCCACAAAAAACCACTGAAAAGTTAGAGTGTTCTCAAATGGTAACAACACTGCAATTGTAGTTTTAAGCTAGAAATTTGTTATCAACAAAAGCACATAAGGTTGCTACCCGGTCAGGCAGGATGTATTGAGTATTTGGGGAAAAATAAACGCGATTAGTAAAATGTAGTTAATTATTAGAAATATTGCTTGAGAAGCCACCTATTAGTCGTATCAAAATGCTTAAAAGTAATATACAACTAGCTAATTTTCTCTAATGCATGCGAAACTACAAATTATCCGTAACAGGGGGTCCTATTCGTGGTCCAAAAGGAGGAAGCAGCAGCAGGAAGCTTGTCAGGAAGCAGATAGAGCTTGGCGTCCTTTGCAGAAGCCGGAAACGAGATCGGCGTTCTTTGGAGAAAAAACAAATTCGAGTTGGCGTCTTTATTCACTTTTAAAACAAATTCCAGGTTAGCCAAACTACTTTATTATTATGAAAGCATTGTTATAATTTAGCTGAGGTGAACTGATTGATTGCTAGTTAATTTGTTGTCAAATTACGCTGCATTTTCTGTGCATTTCGAATGGCTTTGTTTAAGGTTAAACATTTTGTGGTCATCTGTTACTCGTCAGAATCGATCATTTGCCACACAATGGTAATATTTCAACAGTGTAGAAGTCCAACCCTGCAGATGGAGTTTCAATAGCTAGCCGGGGCAAAAGTTTTTAACAAGTTGCAATTAGATAAAATATAGAAAAAGCAACATACCTTTATTAAAGTAAAGCTTAATTTAATTAATATATTTTTAATTATCCAGAGAGGCAGAGAGTCTATTTTTCATAAAATTCATACTACTATGTGTTGGTGCTCAATTTTATTTATTTAAAATAAATATTATACTATAAATAATAAACAATAATAGAAAGTAGGGCGCGTCAACAAAGTACATTATGCTACAACGTCCTGAAGTAAAAGGGATCTACTTATATATAAATATGTTAAAACATATATACAAACCTGTGGACATAGAAAGATATATTTGAATCATAACTTATATATATAAATCATTAAAAGAATGGAAAATTAGCATCCCCACCCATACATGCAATACAATTATTTCTTTATTGTTGTTTGTTTTTGCACGCGATAACTAAATTTGAACACTTTTGCATTGACACATGATTAGGAATTGTCACTCAAGGGTTTGTTTCTACTTTCGTTCAATATTTACATTTATTGACCATATTATTCTTGATCTACTTTTATTTTCATCATTATCATCATCAATAACATTACGGATTGAAGCATTTGATATTGTACGCTGATTTTTCTATTGTTTTATTTACAAATTTACATTTCTTAGAATGCATGACAGCAAAATAGCTTTAATGTCAGTAATGTATGTCATTGCCGTGTCATAGACATTTCACTGCAAGCGATTTAAAAATCAATCAAGGAAAATACACTTAGCACAAACGTTGCTTAAATAACGCCTTTGGAAGCCAACATGTTACCCGTGAGTCGTAGGTTGACTACCCTTCGTATAACCTGTATACTACAAAAAAGTAAGGAAATAAAAGCATCCACATTGTATGTACACAATTTCCTCATGGAATTATTTGAGAAACGTTTTGCTATAAAAACAGCTACATATGTTTATTTCAAATAAATGGAGAGGTATAGTCAAGGCTAAAGAAAATAGCTAATAAATTGAAAATGAAGAAATATTGTTTTGTTAATTCCTATATAAATATTCAAAACTAATACCCCCCTTTCTGTAGTTTGCAATGATAATTGTACTAATATAGCTGTCTCATGCATTTCACATCTTGAACATATCATGATTTAACTAAAGGTCAGATTGTCTTTCGGCTTTTAAATGACTATAACCGAAAATGTTCAAAGGCTCTTTTTCTTTTATTTTAGAAGCTCACCTGCTCAATTGTGTAAAGTTTTCTTTAGAACATAAAGTATAAGTCAAAGAAAGAAAGCACTAAGAGAATCTCCCAAGGAGAGGTTTGGTAGTGTCTAGTCACCCTTTGCTGGCGAAAGTGTAATCGCTACCTGTGTGAGGGGTATTAATACATTTTCGTCATATTATAGAACGATACAAAAATTCTAAACGTCTAAACCTATCAACCACTGTTTCACAGCTGAAATAGCCTCTTCATTTGCAGAAATGTATTATTATGTTTTGTAATATATTCAAAAAATAATAGAAGTGATCCAACATCTGCTGAATAAGGACGATATTTTAATAGTGTAAATAAAGTTCACACCGCAAAATCTTTGTTTTGGTTCAAGTTAAAAATTGACATATAGATTTCAATGCAAATTTTCATAACTGAAAAAATAATAGCTGGATCACAGATTAAATCTTCGATCACATGAAACAATGGGGAAATATAAAGAATAAAAATGTAATCCAGCGCACAATTAAAAGAAACATTAAAACGACTACAGAGGCTTTTTTCATCGGACAATGTGTGAAATAAAGCAACCAAACTATAGTCTTTGTAATGAAATTTCACCATCACCTGATTTATGACTTCATAATCGTACCACAACAAGAGCAAGATAAGAACTTTCAAAATACGGAATTTCATTGTTAAAAATATGTATTCTTGAAATGTATTGCTGATTTTCTGGCCTGGATTGTCAAAGTCAGGGTTCCTGTTCTTAAATAACATTTGATGTTGACACTAACGTTTGTTTGACTTTGTCTGTGTCAAATACATCAATTTACGAATAATTTTCTAATACTTATGCACGTATTTAAGGTCTAAGTATCTTGTCGACTATTTTCAACTACTTAAGCGCTCCTGGTTCTGAAACCCTTCTGCACTGGACCCCAATGCTCGCCCTTGAATCGTTGCCCAAATACGATTGATTTAAGGTTGGTTCCTTGACTAAACTGCACCCTTAATTTAGTTTATCGGTTGCAAGATATTAATCCCTTGTTTACATATACAAAAGTAGGCTGGTAACTAAATCATAACTGATCTGTACGGCAATAGTCCATTACCGTACATGGCAACCATAACCATACAGCAACCGATAAACTATTGAACAAATCACGGATGTTATGAATCATAACATTCCTAGATATGTTAATAACTATTACAGTTATCTTCGATATTTCGATATTGATTGCTGTTTACCCTTTTGTTACTTCAGGTAAGAGCGCACTGCTACACTAACTCAGATTGATTCAACCTTGTTATGTATGACTTCAAAATAAAACACTCAATGACGTATAACCTCACTTTTATTTTAAACAAAAACATTTTATTAAACTCTAGCACAAATTGATGTGGATTCGTTAATGCGTGAAAAATAAGTTTCCTCCCGGGTTTCGCTTATAGAGTCTGAGCCTGTAAGCCCTGGAAACGCTTATCAAATGTTTATAACAAACCATTCTCATTGACTGATTCAAAATAAACTTAAACTTAACGTATTAACTAAACACAATCGGATATTTATAGAAGAACTACAGCTCTAAACTTAAATCGATTTTCAGAACTTGTGCCTCGACACAGCTTTTTGTAGTCTTCTTGCAGCTTGTGCTCCCTTGCTGTTATTGTTGATGAAGAAACGTTGATTAGTGGATCTGTATTTCGCAGGATGTGGCAGCTTGTAGCTACTGACACCCAAGGTTCTACATTTATACAATTTTAACTAAGTTTATTTTACTGCTTATGTTTGAATGTCCTCAATGGTGCCACCTCGCAGATCTGCTTTGCTGTAGACATCCTTACGTGTGATAGATTAAGCTTGCAGGGTTTACCTGATGCAAAAATTTGCTATAATACGACCTAACCTTTCGGACATAACAAACCGATCTGAATGGGATTAAATGTACAAGTTTGTCTGTGGACCACGACCTTGCTACACTAGTTTACAACATTTAATGTATCTTTTGGATCACAACACGCTTATATTATAAATTAACATTTGTAATGCAGTTTGACACAACTCGTTGAAAACCCCTGATCACACACATTAAAACCGCTGAATGCGTATTTCGCCAGTTAAGCTATTATCTTCAGTGCCCGAAATATGTATTTAGGGGTTCTTGAATATTTGTATGGTATAACGGTTTCTAACAAATTGTGTCTAATTCCAACCACAGGCTCCAGCAGTGTTTTAGCTTAGTTTAATGCAATTTAATGCAGTTAATTTATTATTGCTATCTGCAAATATGTTTTCTAGTTCATGCATGTTTCTTGTACCTTTGACTCGGTAAGTGTAAAGCTCATGAGTTAATTATTTTTATATCCCCGATGCTGGACCAGGTGATCGGTTTTAAAACCGAAAATAGCAATTTTTAGGTTTCAGTAAACAAATTATATATATAAAATAATTAACGTCTAAGGACTTTCGCTCCCCCCCCCCCCCCCCCCAAAGAATTTTACTGTCAAAAAGGGCGAAGGATATAGACGTATCTGCATAATAAGTTACATGTTAAAGGTTTACTTAAAAGTCGTTTATGAACGAGTAAACCGTGACACCAAAAAAAGTACCGGTGAAACTCAATTTGGGTCCAGAAGTAGATTGGGTTCTTCCCCTCTACTGCTGAATAGTTATTGGGAAAGACTCTGAGTAAGAACGAGAAGACGCACAGGACGATTTTTTTATAAACGGAAGACTGGTCAATAATTTGATATACGCAGACAATACTATCCTAATCGCTGACAGCACAAATGAATTATAGATATTGATAAAAAGGGTGATCCACGTATTTGTAGATTTTAGCATGCGACAAAACGCAAATAAGGTCAAAATGATGATGGTCAGTAATTACAGGGTTAGCACTTGTTTCTGTACAAATGGGAGCCCGTCTACAAACAGTTCCCAACATTACCTATCTAGGAAGAAATTTCAACAAATATTGACACCATTGCTATAAAGAAAACGCATAGAAGAAGACACAGTCACATTCGACCATACCAGAAATATGTTGTGCAATAAGTCGCTTCATGACCAGAACAAGAGTCTTAAAGTATCATGTCGTTTCAGTGCTTTGGTGCGGGAATGAGCATAAATTTTAACTGAATAGCTGAAGACACTTGAAAGAGACTGAAAGATTTTGAGCTATGGTGCTACCATCGAGTGCTTAGAATATATTGCACATGTGGTAGGCAATAAGATACAGAAATTCTCAAATTAGTCAAATAGCGCCAATTTGTATTTTTTTTTAAAATATGGGTAACGACCAAAATACAGATCATGCAGGGTAATTTCGACGAGAAGCGAACGCCTAACTAGAAGATGTGAAGCTGGTTTAAACGGTAAAGACCAACCTCTTCGAAGCACAGGTTTCACATGAACAATTTTAAAAACCCATTTGCAAGATTTATAATGTTAATTCGACAACTCGACAGTAACAAATTATCTGCACCCTCTTTATATTTGGACACATAAATGGGTGTTCCAGATCTCTTCTTGTCTTCAATATGAATTTTGCTCCTTCTTAACCTAACACTCTCTTTTTTACAAAAAAATAACGAATATGCTCGTATCGCTACATTTCAGAATTTCATCTGAAAGTACCAGCACGAAATTAATTTTTTCAAAAGTTTTTAGTATTATTTCTTAACAATTTAACAAATTATTCAAAAGTAGTGTTCTCGCTAAAGCTTCGTTCATCTGACATAAATGAAAGCTACTACGGTAGACAATGTTTATTTGTTTCACTCCTTCTATCGACAGCTGAAAATTTATTGATAAACCCTCGTATATCACAGCTATCCTATATATTAATTCATATCATTGATATGAAATACAGTAATATTAACTTTAGAAAAAGAGCAATAAAACAATTTAAGTCAGTTCAAGGAATTGCAATTTTTCTCACGAATACAATTATTCTGAAAGTAATTATGGCTTGCATCAACAAAATAATTCTTGAAGCTTCCAATATATTTGAAACAAAAATAAGAACGCTAAGATAAGGCACCGCACGCGATCCATCATCGGCGCTAGAAGGAAAACTCTTACGCTAAAAAATCGTGATTCGTTTAAAATCCGAATAGTCATCCACCACAGCCGACATTTCTTTCCTTCGATTTATTTTCGCTGACGCGGTTGCTTATGCGAGAGCGGAAAAGAATTTACATCGGCTCGCTTCCAACCAACCACCTTGATATTTACATCAAAAGCGGCAATCTGTTTACCAGTACATTCACGTTGGAACTTCATAGCTGTCTATCTGTGGAATTGAGCTGAAATAAGGAATAAGTATTGGGGTGTTTTGTATTCCCCGCAATGTCGATTCCAAACGGGGTGAATGCGAAATATTAATGATAAATTGAAACTACTCTATTCGAATGAGTCAGTTTTGTTCGAAATATTAAATTTTAAATTGTATTTAATGTCTTTTCGCTATTTTTTTTAAACTGATATTTTATAAACACAAGAATTCTGAAAGGAAATACATATTCATTTGCGGTCCTTCTTATTCCTTAAGGAAAGCATATTTTTAATTCCCTATTAGTAACACCACCAAACCATATCTAAAGCCATAATTTCAAAACTG
This sequence comes from Agriotes lineatus, assembly GCA_940337035.1. NCBI lineage: Eukaryota > Metazoa > Arthropoda > Insecta > Coleoptera > Elateridae > Agriotes > Agriotes lineatus. Next base: position 51,408 of record CALNHX010004301.1, on the reverse strand, counting down.
CTACTCCAATTAAGGGACCGTCAAAGAAGAAGATTACTAGATGGTTTTGATAAACTAATCACTTTTTAACGTCTAATTGTAGATGGTATTATTTAAAAGAAGCTCTCGACAATTCTACTTTCTCCAGAACGACCAGTGTATTAATAGCTGTCTGTACTACAAGGATGGCAGGTGAATCTTCCGGTACTGTAAAGTATACTAACTTTACGTATTACTAGAAAAATAGTAATAAATGCAAAACGTCGATAGTATATATTATTAACAAGTGGCCTGTGTCTGTTATATGGGGTTGCTGCTATCAATGCCTTTATTTGCAATAAAGTGAAAAATTAAAAATTATAGGCTTTAACAATGTTTTCTGGTAGTGAGAGCAAAAGGTGGATGATTTAAATATAGTAGAAGTCATTACTGAAAATATTTTTTATTATTTCCAGAAAAGTGGGAGAGTATACAAAATTTATATATAAAGCTTTAAAAAAGGGCGAGGCGTTGCTTGCTCATTTAAAATAAACTAGGAATATAGAAGCCTCCAGCAAGATTGCAGTGTGATTATTCCATACGTCAAACAACAACGTGTATTAACGATTCTGCAAATCATAAATTTCTTAATGCCTAATGAGCTGTAGGTATTTTATGAAATGTATGTTTTAAAGTAAGGTTAGCACTCATTACCTGAATTAGCCAATGGGTTTAATGGGTGCACACTAACTCATTACCTTAGCAAATTTTTTAGGTATTATGACAGGCGAGCTCATTAACTCATGCAAGGATGCATATAACACACACAATCCAAGGCTGTAACTAACCTAAACAACCTAGAATGGCACAGCCTAAAAATGAGAATCAGCGATACCTTTTTATTTAACATAACTTCTAATTACACATATTGTTTGCAACCCTGCAGTAATTATATATAATGACTAGAAATTTTATATAATGCCTAGGGAGTATACAGATTGGTGGCCGCTTGTGCGAACATAAGGACATCGTACATGACAATCAAGTTTTCACGGCAGGCACCTTGATACAGTGTACTATCACATTATTACTGTATTTGTGTTAGTTTTGCTGTTATATTCTACACTACTCTTTTTTGCTATCAACTACAAAAGTTACTCGGTTTTATTACTAAATAGAAGTATTCTACATTTAAAAAAATCAAGGTGGATTATAGTGTAAAAGGGAAATTGCATTGCATGTTCCTATGTACTAACCGCCACCAAGTCTGTATATTAATGACGGATATTCTACAAATTGTATTTAACACATACTGTTACGTAAAGGCTCCACATTGAGTCGCCTATAATTTATTTTATGTTTATAATTAAATTTTAATCAATTTAATTGCCCTATTTTTTATACTTTTATAATCACAATTATTTTCTGCTACCTTTTTATCTAGATTGCTTATATTCTGAAATTTGATGTTCCAATTTTAATTATGACAACTCAAAAGCTTCTGTCAAATGATAATTCAAACTAGTTTTGAAAATTCAATTACAAATACTTTATCGTTACATTTGTCATACGACAACCTCAAATAGTAAGTACTTCCTTAATTAAAATTAATTAACTTTAATCTCTATTTTCTTTTAGTTCTTATTTTTAATACCTGGTTTCTGTTACCTTTTATTGAACTTAACACTCTCCTTTGCTAAAACCAATTCGTCCAACTCTGCAACTGACCACGCCACACAACTGCTCCACTCAAAGCCTCAACCGACAACCAACTGCCAAAATGTCCAGAATCAGGATCCAAATCAACACAGGAACCTAGTTTGCCACAGGAATCAGCATCTTCACCACAGTACAGATCCAAATAGACCTCAGTCGTAGTTGCGTTACTTTAATGTTCAACCCAAATCACTCATATGAAGTCCGCTACAACCCAGCAGCAAGAATCTTGACCAAAGACAAGCCATCAGATATCACTTGACAAGACCCTTAAATATGCTCACTCTGCTAATGATATTTATGTAATCTTCTTCCCTTGTAAATCGTTCCTTGTTGTAATCTTACAATAAACTCAATTTAGCATTCCTTTCCTTTTATTTACTTTTGTTGATTATAACTCTATTAGTTTAGTATTCTCACCACATTCTTATCTTCATCCATATAGTCTGCACATCTTCTATCCTTTCAACATTTTACTTTTTATTCTTTTTCCACCATGCCAATTTTATTTCAAATTTTAACCCTTTTATACACCAAACATGTTTTAAAAAACTTTAAAAAAAGGTTTACTTGTTAATTTCAAATTACAAAATTCTATTACATTTTCGTTTCAAAAATTTTCTATTATCAAGAAATACCATCTCCTTAGCGACCCAGCTTATTTTTCAGTCCACCACATTATTAAAGCTTTATTATTTGATTAATACCTACTATGTTCAATAGTATATTTCAAAAAAGTATTTGTCATGAATTTCCAATTTTATTTCAGATATTAAATTAAGTTAGAATCCTACTGTTTCTCAATTAGCTTCATTTAATTAAATTATAAATTCTATTTTCTTTCTTTTCTAAATGTATCTTAAAAATTTTGATATCCATTTCATATCGAAATTCATCTTTATTATTTGTTACGGTATAATCTTAATGAATCGACATTGCATCTAAAAATGTCTCGAAGCAGATGCTCGGCTTCTGTTACCCTCAACTAGCTTACTCGGGAAGGCGTGGTTCGACAAACTTAACGAAACCGACAGGGGTTATCCTATTCTAATCCCTAACAATTCAATTCATAAATGGGGAAAATGCTCGGAGCGCCACTTGTTTTTAAACAGAGAATTGCTAACGCAGCGAAAACAAGAAATACCACGTAGCTATGAAGAAGTCCTCCAGGTTGCTTTACACCACTCCAGCGTCACTCGTCAGCTGCACCTACACCGGATGCAAAAGTAGGGTGGCCACAAAAATCGAAGTCACTTACCTTCGATGGCCACCGCTCTGGAAGCTAATAACAAAATACAAAGCACCCCTGATCTTAAGGGCTTACGCGTTCTATCGCATGCTCTGGTCTTTACATGAAATTACACTCGGCTAAAGCCGTCCTTAGTTGAAGACTCAATAGGTTCACACATTTAAATCAAACCAATAATTAATTTAGCCAATAATGAAATTTAATGATTTAACTTTTAGTACATCAAGCCAAAAGTCGGCTATCAAAAAGGTAACACCCTAGCTGAGGTCAAAAGGGGTCCCACGCAAGAACTAACTTAGTCTAAACAGAGTTACAAAGAATAAACAACTAAAATATTGGCAGGAGTAAAGCTTCCGCCTTCAATGATCAACTGACATAATTAAAATACAAAGACGTACGCAATGTTCGTTACTCCGCACACTGCGCAACAACAAATGATAATAACACACCCGGCACTGGATAAGCGTAACAGCAATAGTTAATAATGTAAAATTTTACCTTAGCCCAGGCATGGTAGACTATGGGAAATCCAAGCCTCGGTGATGCTGCAAAGGACGCTGGGGAGTGGTGATTGCTTCCTGCAGTGTAGAACAAGGTAGACCCAAGAGTTGTGGAACGGTAGACAGCGGTCCAAAAGAGGGCAGAGGAAATTCACAATGAATGCGGTCGTCCTCCCCGGGAACGAAAGAAAACTCGAGATCGGCTGAACGTAGCAAAATTTGCAAAAAGCAGACGTTTCCCCACTCACTATGGGAAAACTACGTGGGCTTCAGAGGGCGTCTTGTACTAGATGTGCAACCATGCGCAAAATAACTCCGTTCCCGACTCTGTGGTTGAGTTAAACAAACATTAAGACGCCGCCGAACACACAACGTCCCGCGGGGAAAGAACAGAAATCTTTCACAAAACATTAACTTAACTGGATAGCACCGAAGTGGGTTAACACAAAAAATCCCCCGGCGAGTCGCCGAGGCGACCCCCGAGGGTGCAAAACAAACACGTCTGTCTGAACTGAAGGCTGGCTACTAATTAATTTTAAAATCGCGGCGCTTAAAGATTGCTCCCGCGCTAACGAAGAGCCCATCTCACTTTTACTAATCCAAACTGAATCTTTCGTCTCCTTGTTGCAACACAAAAGGGAACACTGCATCATGAACTCGGGGGAAACCCCGATTCAAACAAAGCATAAAGAAAGTCTCACATACTTTGAACTGCCAAGTCAGGAAAGTCCAGGGGTATCAAATGTCTTAAATTCAGAAGTTAAATTAATCGAAAAGAAGGTTTGGGCTCTACAGAACGTGACCCTATTACTTGGGCACAACAGATTAATTAAAACTAATTTCCAAAGAGCTTGCAGTGTACTACGGAAGGCAAGGCGTTTAAGTTGCCTTATCGCTAAACTGAAACAAAGCTGCATTTGAAAAGGAAAGCAGTATTAAGGTCTAAAGTCAGAAATATAATGCACAGAATAACAAGAGCTCTACTAAAATTTTCTTCCTTTTGACAATTTGTTCGCGAGACCGAATAGTATCAAAAGTCCCTAACGGCGTTAAGAATTCTACGAAAGAAAGCAGCTGAGCTGCGTACGAGTATAGATTACGTCACCCTGAACAGAAATAAGCCTGACCTGATACCAAAATTTCGACGGATATGTAAGTTGTAAATGATTTACAATGAATTGCAAGGTCCCAAAGAAACTAAATAGGCTCGTGAGAAACAATGCAATACAAACGAGCCCGGGCAATTCGCTGCCGCAGCTTGAATGACTTTAAATTACACGATCGGTTTTAAAGGCAGGGCCGGTTTTAAAACAGAACCGGCTTCAGAAATTAACGAGGTCGAAAATGATCTAACATATTTTCAATTACTGTATTTTTTTAATCTTATTATTAATCTGATTTTTAGGCCCCTGTACCAATACCATAACAATACATATTTACTTATTAAGGTGATTCTATTAATGCGTATAGCAGGAGCATGTGATTCCGATGAATTATGTAAAATGAGAATAAATGACACCTGGATTGTGACGGTAACTGAAATACCATGCTACAAGAACAAACCCAAACAACTGTTTATCATAGTCGATAGTAAAGACGAAGGAGATATTTATTGCTTGGAAATATGAATCAAATATGTGACTATGAGAACAAAAGATGTGCAAAATCGACGTTTGTTTTATAAGATAATAGTTTTATACATGTTTGAACAATGACAGTAAAAAATACATCTTTTAGAGATCACCATGAGCATCTTTATAGGTTAAATCAATGGTGATTTTTCTGATTCTCGTACTTAAATCTTCATCTTCAATTATTTCTACCGGCACTTCTTAGGACGTTCCATCGCCTTCCTATACGATTCTTTACAAGACTATACCTTACAAAATATTTAATCCAACAGTTAATAAGAATAATAAATTATCATCATCCTTACCTACACAGGTAAAATCATGAACGGTTTGTTCCGATCCCGTACTTGTAATTTCTTCTTCCATTCTTCCTTTTCGTGTTTATCTATCTTTCTTATACATTTTTGTATAAGGTGATAGTTTGAAAAACTTGTAAACCGCCAGGAATTACAAAAACTAAATATTTGAATGTCATCATCAGCTACATCGGCATATGTTACATCATTAGCTGTTTATTCCGATTAGAAAAGTGGATTTTCTATAGTCTTCCTTTTCGCATTTATATGCTGTTGTACGGTTTGCTCTACAGTAATTGGTTACAAAATTTATAAACCAGCAGAAAGTAGATAAAATACATTTTTAAGGATCATCATCAACTTCATCTTCATAGGTTAAACCATTAGCGGTTTGTTCCAACCCCAAAATTGGATATTTTCTTATATTCTTCCCTCTCGCGCTTTTTAGGACATTCCATTATCTTATTAGATGAGTCTTTATAAGGCAAGTTAGTTTAGAAAATATTTAAACCCCAGCTAGTGAGAACATTTTTTTTAAACTATTGTTATTTTTACCTTCACATATTAAGTCATTAGCGATTTGTTCCGATTACTACTTGAATTTCCTTCTTCTAATCTTTTATCCGACCTTTTTGTACGATTTTAATAAGGTAATAGCAACATTAAAATTGCAATGGGCATGCAACAAGGTAGGATATAGATAGATACGCACGTAAAGCAGTAAGGTGGAGACCTAGACAAACGAGGAGAGTCGGTAGTCCTCCAAGAAGATCTGCTGATAACTCCAAAAAAGTTGTTGATAAAAATAAAATTAGATCGGCTCCGAAGAGGTAAACATGGTCAGCTGTTAGAAAAGCTTATGTCCAGAAATGGACCAATCTGGGCTAAGAAAGAAGCAAAGGAGTTTGGAAAACCAGGAGAAAGTATAAAATACACATTTTAAGATAATTATCAGCTTCATCTTCATAGGTTAAAACATTAATGGTTTCTTCAAATACCAATATTTAATTTTCTTCTTGTATTCTTTCTTTTCGCGCTTCTTATGACTGTCTATAATGTTCTCATACGACTAATTATAAGGAAATGGTTTAGAAATTGGTTAAACCATCAGCCAGTGAGAAAATGCATTTTTAACGATTAGCATCTTCTTCGTCGGTTTGATCCCATACTTACATTTCATTTCTCTATTCTTTCTTCTTGCGTTTTTCTACTCTTTTTATACGATTTTTATGGGGTATTAATTTGTAAAATGTGTAAACTATTATAAAATAAAAAAAACACAATTTAAGGGACAATCATCAGTTTTATCTTAGTAGTTAAATCATTAGCGGTATATTCAGACCTCTATTCTTTTATTCTTTCATCTTGATCTTCTGAGGAGGCTCTATACTCTTCTTATGGGAATAGTTATAAAGCATTGGCTTAGAAAATGCATTCTTAAAAATTATCAAACTGTTTGTCTTTATAGGTAAAACTACTAGCAGCTTTTCTGAGCCCATACTTAAATTTCGTATTATTCTTTTTCCCACTTTTGTACTTCTCTTATTGGTAGTTTATCTACGACCTTTCTATATTTCTCTCCCAGTTTCTAAATACATTTGAAGTATTCGAATAATTCTTTCGCTTCCTTTCCGTTCCACTGCGAATGAATTTGGTCGTTCTTTTCACCATAACATTTAACGTGTCTTTTGGCAAACACTTCAGATTTAGATAGTTTCACTTTGCAAAATAACATTAACAGCTTTTAAGGACATCCTGAAACATGGCCTCATAATATGTTTAACTTTTCAAATCATTGAAAATTAGTTGGTATAGCATATAAAGTTTTTAACACTGTCTTTATATGCTAACCAATTTTCTTTCTAAAAACAAGGAAAAAATTAAATTTTGCTAAAGATATCTATGAAATTATTTGCATTCCTTTTCCTTTCCCAACAAATAATTTTAATTTAAGGTCAAACAGACTGAAAGTTATTTAAGTTGCCTGTTAAATTGTTTATATATTGCAATGAACACAATGTAAGCCTTCACAATTATAACAGCAACTAATAACACTTCAAGCATTTCAAATATTATTTTAACAAAATGTTCCATAAATGTGCTAATTTGAATTCGAAATTGTATAAAATAGCATTGGCATTGATATAATAATTTGTAAAACGGTATTATAAATAGTGTTTGCCCTGATCTGAATAAAAAATTTAACCAGAGTAGGCTTTGAAATGAGAAGAACAATGTAAAAAAAAAACAATTGGGGAAGAAGCAAAGAGAAGCTTGGTTGTGTTATTTTGCCTGCCCCGCAAAAACCAATTTAAACGTAAATAAATACCAATTTTCCTAATTGTGTGTTTCAAATTAGTTGAGTGCCCTTAGGTAGGCTGTAGAGGGGTTTGCCTTTTGATTCTTGGCACCTCTGTAGGAGGTAAATGTTGATGGTTCTGATAAACGTATTTTGGCGTTTGCCACGAACAATGGTGTGCTTTAAGAAAAGCCGACGTTACCTTAGCAGACGGTACGTTTAAAAGTTGCTGCCGACTGTTTGATCAGTTGGGTGTACATATGAACATCGGAAGTTCATCAGAAGCTACTTATGTCGTCCTGATGTTATACACCCAATTACCAAACAAAAAGGGAACAACCTACGGAAGAATGTTTAACTTACCGAAAGAAAAACTCAATTTTTTTCCTAAAGTGATCAAATTAGACTTCGAAACTGCTACCATACAAGCTTTTTGCAAGTTTTTTTGGAGGCGCAAATTAAGGGTTGCAGATTTGGAAAAAAGTTCAGGTGTTAGGATTGGTGACTTTGTACAAAGATGATGCAAAACATATGCGAACATATACGTATGTGTGCGGCCTTAGCCCATCTACCCAAACAATTTATCGATGATAGGTGGCTTCATATACACCATCCGAGATATGTGGTTATCCTGCGGTCAAATCCATCGAACAACCAACACAGTTGAGTGATGGCACAGTGGTTTAAATAGAAACATTGGGAAAATTCAATCTAAAGTTTTTGAATTGGTGACGACACTTAAAAAATTTGCAGTACATTATGAAATTATAAACAATAAAATTAAGTTAAATATCGCACTACCAAAGAGGGCGAAGAGGTATTGTGAGTTAGATTCGCATTCGTATCCGAAAAACAATTTCTGTATTAAGTGAAAATAAAAAAACTGTAGTTAACTAATACACTTTTTATAACTTTGTATCTACTTTTTAAATATTTTAGATTATAATGTGTGTTTAATTACATCTTTTTAATTTTTCTAGTTTATTATGTATTTTATTTACAGATTAAAAAAATAAATATTTTGAAACAAGTTTACGTTGAATAATTTCAGCTTTGTTGTTGAGAAACTAATATTACTCAATACTCATCTAAGTGAAGTGCGATCGTTAATAACTGAAGTAGTCTAAACGGAATAAGTATGCAGGTAAGAGTACAAAGTTCCAGGAAATTTTAATCCGAGGATGCTAAACGAAAGCAGTCTATTCGGCATAAATCTTTATAAAAACCACAATAATTTATGATAATTACCAATATACAGGCTTCAGAAAAATAATGTTACCATTTTCAAAACGCCATAATTTTAGAACAAAACAAAACACATTACTTATTCTTATCAAAATTATTCTATAAACATTTGGATTTTATGATTTATTATCAAACCATTCAAATAACTATCATTTTCTTCAATACAAGTCCGAAGCCGTTCAGTGAAATTTAAAATTACTATACAGAATTTCGTCGGGGATAGCTTCAATTCTGGCATGAATGCAATTTTTTAAGCCATATATGTTGTTAAAACGTATGGAAAAGAACTTTCTGGCCCATCTGAGAATGGCCAGTCGAGGTAGTGCATCCCCTCTGCCACTGATGTCACCAAAGTCTAACCGAAACGCACATTGTACTTCAGTGATTCACCTCAACCTTGCATATTGCTTGACCACAAAAATGTTTGCTTGCCAAAGCAAGTGATCTAATTTTATTGACATATCAAATCCAAAGGTATGTAAAGTCTATTACATGTTTCATCTTTAAGATCATTGCATCCTATGCAAACATATAAAGTTTTAAAAATAGTAACATTACTCTGCCGAAGCCTTTATTAGAAATAATTGTACAAATCAATTTAATAATTTGATATGATGTAGAAACCCAACCCAATTGAGATGGTCATTAATTAAAGCTAAACTAGAAACCAAATGTAACAACATAAATTGTGTAGGGACCCCAACAAATACCAATAGAAACACTAAAGTGTTGACATTGACAGGTATTATAGAAAAAAAAATTGTACTTCTTCACACTATTAAAGTATTTGTTAGCTCTTAAAGAAATTCGGTGCAGCAAACCAGTCTGTAAATAAGCACATTCAGATACTCAGACTTAAGCACAAAAAATACCTTACTAAATATGGGCGATGTGTAGATACATTCGATTAATAATGAACTGATGTACAGTCAAGATTCACTCACATACGCTACTTTTCGAAAAGAAAGAATGAAATTTTCTACTGTCACTGTACATGTTTAGAGTGATTTTTTAAATACTCAATTGCAGCAGGCCCTGGATAGCCTGACTCAGTTGGCAGTACTGAAGTGTATTGTCAGTCTATATCAAATTCGAGATTAGTAGGTTAGGTTTTGTTTGTTATTTGACACACGCTGACGCAAAACATAACCTACAAATCTCGAATTTGACATAGACTGACAATACACTTCAGTATTGCCAACTGAGTCAGGCTATCCAGGGCCTGCTGCAATTGGGTTTTTAAAAAATCACTCTGTACTTAGACGTTTCTCGCATAGTTCAGTAGGCCATATTTTACACAAAAAAATTCGAGCAGGTCCATTGCAAAAATCAGCAGAACTCCGTGGGCCGACTTCGAGCATTTACTTATTCCACTGCTACGACGCTACAGGCTACGTCACCTGCGAGCTACAATATTTTGGGTTTTCTCTAAAAGTTATGCAGTTATTTGCAATTGAGAATATCTACACGGTAACGGCTTTCATTTAAAAAGAGAATTATCGAAATCGATCCGGTAGCAGTCTCAAAATAGATGTCGAAAGAAAACGCTTCACGTTTTAAATATATAGATAAATAAAATAGAACACAGCAGAAGTCGGGTAAATTAGAAGATAGGCAGCTATTTGCAATCAACCAAAAAGCAAATAATAACAATATTACAGTAGCAGATAAGGCATATCATGGTAATATATTGGTACCGTTATTGGAATCTTTGTTTTATTAGCCAATACTCCACGTAGTATTACACGTTATTTAGATATGCAGGGATTATTGTTGAAATTGTGATTTAGTTAGTAACATCCTACAAACATTCACGTTATTAGCTGAGTTATGGCATTGCTCATTAGATAAACAGTGTTAAAAACTACTTACCTTTCAGTATGCTGAAGAAATTATGCTAAAGCTGCAGATTTTCTCTAAAGAACTTTGTTCAAGTATTAGATAAACATTTAACAAATTTCTGAAACTAAATCAAACGCGTGGGTGCTTGCTATAAGGAGCCAAGGAGACATGGCTCTGTCATAACCAAAGTAATTAAATCATTTTGTTTATTCTGTCTACTTTTCACCATTTTTCTCATTTTAGAGATTATACAAAGCACGAGTAATTTTTATTTTATCAATCGCCACTATGGAGAATGTATAAGGACATTTTGACTTAATCAGCGGTTGAAACAGTAGGTGGTCATAGGGAAGAAAGAAATGTAAAGATGTGAAAGGATACTTGGACAAAATAGAAGAAAGAGAAACTATTAAACAGAAGGTATTGATTGCAGACGAAAATGATAAAGGATAACAGGAAAAGGCATACTGAAAAGCAGATAAACAACTTAATAGTGTAAGAAAGAGTCAAAAACTGTTTAAGAAAAACTTTAGAAAATGCAGAGCAAGCAGCAGGACTTAACGTTATGGAAACCTTATTCGATATTATATATAATAACAGCACTACAGGCCTGAAGGCCTTTGGCTAATGTTTTTAACTTTCTCTTTCCATAGCTTCCTGTCTTGTGTTACGGTCTTGAACTGACTTTACGACACCGTACCGGCTCATACATAAACGAAACGGCCGGCGCGGGCCGTAATGGACGAAATCGGGACGAAAGTTCTCCTAGGCTGCTACCCAGCCGCAACAAGATAGGCCGGCTAGACTTTCAGTGGAGTTGGGCGGGTTCTTAACGAGATTACCAAAAGGGCAACGGCCAGAGGGTCGGTAGGTATCGATAAAAGTAAATAGGGCGCCACCAAGTCTGTCTTACAACATTCCCGTAAAACCGGACCTGGACGGTTAGACGGGGCGAGAAGTACACAAATAACTATTTCGAGAAAGCCGACGACTCCCAAGCTGTAGCGACGAGTGTACCGACTTACCTTTGATGGCTCTAAACTGCTTTCCAGGTTCCACCTTACATTTATCTGCACAAAGTATATCATAACCCTGAAAATTAGCATGCAAACGGCACAAAGAAAACAACAGGCAATTTAATCAAACCGGTATATTGGTCTGCGCACACATAAACAAACTTGGTAAACAAAAGGTCGAAAGGGTTGCCACAACAAACATTATTAAATACGTAAAAAAGGCTTTCACAGCAAACATTATTATTCAAATCGTAAACAAAGGTTTTCATAACTAAACGTCACGCACAAAACTGTAAATTAAGCGACACTGAGCAGTAATATTACGTTAACAACAATTCTTAAATGAAATGCTTAATTAGCACCCGGATTAGTGATTGAATTGGTGCATCTTAACTGTACTAAAGCAACTGCATAAACGAGAATTTGAATCGGTAAGTTACTGTTACATTAATAGGAAATTGGTATCGAAAATTATCTAATTAAATCTACACAAATACTCTAACATCGCCTGATATATTGCGCTACAATGTAAATTGCTAAATAAGTTAGTAACTTTTAAATGGTGACGATAAAGCGGTAACTACATACAACACACACTGAATGATCTGACCTGTATTAGTTTCACCTGGCTCTACACTTCGGTACTGCAATGGGCTCGTCTAACAGCGTAGGGAAGGTCGCAAAGCTCACGGCTGCAGGTGCAAACGACACTACCAAAGAATCCCTCTCAGGACACGATACGCGGCCCAAAGGGGCGGCGAGGACTTGCATGAAGACGGTAAACAAGGCACGCTCTCGTTATAATCCCACTATAGCTGTGGTAAAGACGCCGACAAGGCACACGGTACTCGAAAGCGTCCGTCAACAATCGGGTCAAATAACACCTACAACTTTCTCGCGACCGAAACTGAAGTCTCTGCGAACTGCCTGACCGCGGGAGCACTTGATACGAAGATAGCCTTCTCGGCAACGGTACAAAAGTACGAATATAGTTTAATGGATTCGGGAACACACTGTAACAGCACAAATGGACAAAAGACACGCCGCCATAACGGCACAAAAGGAAGGGACGGCGCCCCGCACAAGGCGAGACGCCCTCCGCCTTGGAATTACTCTGCAAACGACTGACTTCTTCGACAACCCGAGATCGAATCCCCGAAACGACCGTTAAAAATCCCGTATCTGCCGATTTAACCGCCAAACGGGTGACTACGACGGCCAATCGCGAGGCGCCCAATAAAACAAATAAGTGCCGGTGACAAAAACAGCCAATGGCGAGGCGCCCAATAAAACAAATAAGTTCCGGTGACGAAGACAGCGCGAGGCCTCGCAGTCACACCAACAGCGTAAATTCTAGAAGGTTCGAAAATCCTGCGAGCGTTAACACCCGATTGTCAAAGTACCAACAAAGGGGTGCCCCGGATGACGAGAAATACTGCGCTTGAGGCCAAATATGTGCAAAATCATTATTATGGAATTAGGCGATGAAGCCAAATAAGTAACTAAAAGGGTTTAACATACGGGCACACTGCCCTAAAGCCTAGGTGGCTAATTAAAATACAAAATGACCTGACACTTGTGCTACCTCCTTCCAGTTGTATACATTTAAGAGTGCTATGTCTTTGTTCACACAGTCCTGCCACGTTTTTCTTGGTCTGCCTTTTCTGTTTTTCCCATACCAATTTGCACTGTACACTTTTTTCACCAGATCACCTTCTTTCATTCGCCCTAGCCACCTTAGCCTGCACTGTTTCACTATTAGAGTCATCGACTTGTCTTTGTAGCACTCCTGTAGCTCCTGCTTTGTCCTTCTCCTCCAGTTTTCTCATTCTTTCACACCTCCTCATATCTTTCTTAAGACTCTCCTCTCCCATATTTCTAACTTGTTTTCCATTTATCCATCCGTCGCCCAAGTTTCTGCAGCAAATATTACTGTCGGCCTTATGATGGTTTTGTACACACATTCTTTCAATTTTCTCGATACATTTTTATTTCCTAGGAGTTTATTATAGGCGCCTACACATCTTGATCCTGCAGCTATTCTTGTTATTATTTCATCTTTATACCCTCCCTGCTTTTTAATTTTCACTCCTAGGTATTTTGTCTCGTTTTGTGCTCTTAAGTGTACTTCTCCATTATTCGCTTGAACTATTAATATTTCATTTTCTGTATTGCCACTGTTTCCTGTGATCATGTATATTGTTTTCCTGTCATTTATTTTTAGTCCAATTTCCTTTGCTTTTTCTTGCAATTTTTCTACTACATTTTTGAGGTCTTGCTTTGTTCTACACAAAAATACAACATCATCCGCGTAAGCGAGGCATTGGTAGGCATGTCTTGGTATCAAGTAGTTTGTATTTATATTGCTTCTTCCTAATAGCGCTTCTAATACTATGTTGAATAGGGTAGTTGATAGGGGATCTCCTTGCCTTAGTCCTACGTTACTAATGAAGATTACTGATGTTCTTCCTTGAAATTTTATTTTGTTTGCCGTGTTTTCTAATGTTTTTTGTATTAATTCAATTATTTTGTTTGAAAACTATTAGCGTTCTTATTACTTCCTTTCTTTTGATTGTGTCGTAAGCTTTCCTAAAGTCTATGAACAGTGCTTATACTTTTATATTTTTCCTGTTACACATTTCTTCAATTTGTTTTATCACCCAAATGTGATCTACCACTGATTTACCCTTTTTAAATTCACATTGATAGTCACCTTCGTTTGCCTCTTCTTGTAATCTTTTATTGATTAGACTCGTAAAAATCTTGTATATTGTGTTTAAAACTGATATTGCTCTGTAGTTTTCGATATTACCTACAAGATGTAAGGTAGAAAAGTTCTCCCATCATTGCAAGTAAAAGATAAAAATCTGGTGTGATACACGTACACAACGTCCTTTTACAGTGGTCTTATAATTAACCAAAAATTTGATTTTTAGTTTTTAAGCATTTGTCAAAAAATTTCAAAAATTACAAATTCTACAGAAACCGTACAAAATAGATAGTTAGTTGGACAGAAAATTTTCATTAAAATTTTAAGCAGAATTTAAAAGTGTAATAATATACCAGGTGTTCTATTTAAAATAAGAGTTAAATAAAGTGTTATTCAACTGGAAAATCACCTATCTTACATCAATATACGTTAAACTGTACTAAAAGTGTAAAGTTAAAAAAATCGTTTTTGAGATATTTTGTTCACAAACAGACAGACAGAAAGACAGACATACACACACAGACAGACACACAGCCAGACAGACAAACAGACAGACTGCAGAGATACCAATAAACAAAAACATGTTTCTTGAGTTCAATCAATCAATCAATGGCCTGTATGTCCCTAACTGGGTCTTGGCCGACTCCACAACAGCTCTCCAAGCAGTTCTATCTTGCGCTACTCTCCTCCAGTTGTTAATATTCAGTTTGGAAATATCATCCTCTTGGGTTCAGGGCACTCTAAAACGTGAAGATCCGTTAAAAACTCAATTTCGAATTTTTGGGGAGAATCCAATACTTCTTTTATTGTAAAAGGAAGTAAAAAATGTGATTCTTTCCTGATATTTATGTATATTCTCAGCATCTTCTATTAAGCTTCAATTGTTTTACGATTTACGTCACTTGCTTCGTTATCTATTATCTATTATCTAAATGTTGCTTCAAGTGTCTGAGTGACTTACTTTAAATCTATTTCCATTCGTTTTAGATATGCCACAATGTAAAATAATGAGGCTTTACTAGAAAGGATTCTTACACACAAAACAATATTTTTATTAGATACTATTATTTGATATGTATGTATGTATGTATGTATAATCTGTAACCTCATTTACCTTGAGGTGTAGAGGTATTATTTGATATGATACAATATAATTTTTATTATTTGAAAATTTTAAATATAATAATAGCAGTTTAAAAAAGATATAAAAGGAAATTACTATTTCCCGCGCTAGAGCACAAAATAATGTTTTCAATTTAAGGAATTTTTTCTTAATTGTGGTAGTAACAACTCTATTTTTAGAGTAATAATAAAATGTATGTACCTACGAATATTTAACGGCTTTCAAAGAATATGTAAAATTGAACTTGAAAATTGAAAATTATTTCAAACATCCGATTTCTGCAAAAGGCGATGCTGAAATTATTTTGTTCGTAACTCGCTTGGGAAATTGTGATAACATATCACACGATAAACACTTATTTCTCGATGTTCTTATGAAAATAACTGTTTTATTTGATTTCGGAGGCTTACACAGCAACTGTCATTAGGTAATGAAGGACTTCCGAGATTCAACCGTGTCTTTCTTCACTGTTGAGATAGAAGAATTCAACGTTTCGCCCACTTTCATAAGGAGTTGATGATAAATCCCCACATAAAAATGGGCTTTATCATCAGCCTCCTATGAAAGCGGGAGCATTGTTGAGTTACTCTATTATAACAATATACAAAATCTTATCGCTGAAAGGAATAAGAAATTTTTCAAAATTCATCAACTGCAAACAAAATGATGTGGTGTTAAGAATTTATTAGATCTAAACTAAAATATAACAAAATCAACGACTACAACGTTATAAGTTGTGAGATCGGTCATCATCGCTATTTTTTTTTTTCGTTTTTACCTGTCTCTGGTTCTCCATTCGAACATTGTTTTGCAATATGTCTCGCATTTTTCTGTAAAGTCGAACGAGGTTTTTACATTCTCCTTTTGTTTTAAGCTAACATTTTTAATCGACGAAATCTTCAGAGATTTGTATATTTTGCATTTCCTTTTACTGTTCTGCATTAATAACTATTACTTCAGTTATTTTAAAAGGCAGCTTAACAAAAATTAGGAGTTTCAAAGAAAATAACTGTATCGTTTTTTAAAATGTTTTCCATTGGCCATAATAGATTCATGCATTCCTTGAAACTACGTCTGGTAACAGGTAGACGACTCCGTTTTTGGCTGGTCGTCAAATATTTGCGTCTTGAAATCTTTGGAAGCAAAAGAAATAGCTGTAGAGAGGTCTGTACTATAGAGAGAGCAAATGACCGTCAGACTCCAGAATCGTGTAAGTATGCGTTCGTATCCGGAGTTGCATTATCATTGTGTGCTATGCAAACCAGATTTTCGTCTACCATTACACAATTTTGCAAACATTATGAAGGCAATCTTCTGTTTATCAATCACAAACTACAGTTTTCCTATCGTCAAGAATAATTACAATACCTGAGCCACTGCTTTCTAAAGCAGCTGAGGTGGAATATTTTTATTCATTTATTTAAAATTATTGTTGTTACTTTGATTCTTTTTTCAGTCTTGGCAGATACAGATTTTTTTCGTAATTAGTCTTTATGTCACCCCCTACGTTCTTCTCCTGCAAAAATTCTTCTTGCCATCCTTCTTAATTACACTCTTTCTCATTGTGCTTCTTCTCCTGACGTTTTAGTTGAAACCTTTCCTGTGTTGACACTATGCATTTTATTAGAGCTTTTTAAATAGATTTTTTTCTATCAGCATTTTTCCAGCCCAAAAGTAAGTCGGCGGTTTTATAACTATAGTATGATCAAAAATTAATCTCATCTAGTACGGCTGTGGAAGTGCAAACCAACTTCTTTAAAATTGGCATACATACTTATATTTAATTCAAACTGTCAAATTTTATTATTAAATATTCTTTTTATCCATCTTATTACAATATTATATTGAAATAAACGAATTTGCACGTAAAAGTAATGCAACAAATAAGCCTACGTCGGTCGAATAGACACTTCATCTTAAATCTAACCGAAAAGTAAAATATATTGGACCCAGTTTTAAAGGCAGCAATTTGTTCTTTCATAGCCATACTAGATGAGATAATTTTTGTATTGTATCTGTCTCCAGGGCAATTAATATCTAAATTAATTCTACCTAAACGGAGAGCATAGGACTCGATAATACCCACGCAAAGTAGAAGTTTTTATAGGGACTTACCTTGATGGATATAAAGGATTGCTCACATGTGGGGTGACACGTCGATTGATCCGTGACTCCAGGAGCACAAAACGATAAACACGAGCGATTACACAAATAACGAAAAACGGGATCAGTTGACCGACCGTTCACCAACTCGTCTTAGGTTCATATCTTGCTATGTGGGCCACTAACCCAACATTTAGGGGTGGCAGGAGAGGGGACAGTAAGCCCCATAACTCGACGTTCCACCAATAGTGGGTAAACTTACCGCTAGGTAGAATTACAAACTACACTAAATTTATGTACAGCTATTTACTTGTATTAAGAATTACGAATGAAATAAACTAAACTAACATTATTAAAAGCTAAATACCAAACATTCCGCCCACCAAAAAGGCCATGCATTTTTCTATCCGAGATCGGTGATGGTTACTGGGAGGGCAAAGGGCATAATTTAACCACCGGGCGCTGAAAGCTACCACTGGTCGTTTTAACCGTGGCTACTCGCACCACTCCATCCATACCAGGATGCACCTTTTCCACCCTGCCGATACGCCACTGCAGAGCCGGAGCGGAATTGTCTTTAATCAGAACTACTAGCCCCGGTTCCAGGTTTTTGGTGGGATTTAACCACTTCGAACGCTGTTGGAGTGTTTGTAAATACTCCGAATGCCATCGCCGCCAAAAATCCTGGTGCATGCGTTGGAGAAATTGCCATCGATCCAGACGATTGATTTTTAAATTGGTCAGATCTTCGTCTGGGACAGCGGAAAGTGGTTCGAGAGTTAAAAAATGCCCGGGTGTTAACACTGCAAGATCGTTGGGGTCCGTACTAAGCGAGCACAGGGGTCGAGAATTTAAGATAGCCTCGATCTGTACGAGTACCGTGAGCAATTCCTCGTAGGTCAGAATTTGATCGCCTATCACTCTAACCAGATGGGACTTCACTTACTTGATTCCTGCTTCCCAGACCCCTCCCATGTGAGGGGCCGAAGGGGGGTTAAATGACCAGGACATTTTTTCATACTCGACCGCGTCCTTAATGAATTTAATAAGTTTTCTATTGGCACCGATAAAATTAGTTCCGCAATCACTAAAAATGGAGGAACAACGGCCCCGCCGAGCGACGAACCTGCGCAACGCTGCCAGACATGCATCGGTTGATAATTCCGAAACTAATTCTAGATGCAGGCATTTAGTAGCAAAACATACAAACAAACATATGTAAGCCTTTTGTGGCGCAAGACCCCGACGTCTACCTAATCTGATGTGATATGGGCCACCCATATCAGCTCCTACGACTGCGAATGGTTTAATTTGGGTAATCCGGGTAGCGGGAAGATTCCCCATTGGAGGTGTGACTGATTGGGGGTTAACGCGAAAACAGCGATTGCATTTCGAAACACAACGACGAATTGCGCTTTTAGCAGCTATGATCCAAACCTGTTGCCTCAATAAATAAAGTAACGTCTGAGGTCCGGGATGGAAATAATCTTCGTGGAATTGACTTATAATCAGCTCGGTCAGCTTGTGATTTTTGGGCAATAGAAAAGGGTGTTTACTGCCATAGGAAATATTAGCATGAGCTAAACGACCGCCCACCCTGACAATTCCTTCGCAATCAAGAAATGGAGCGAGTGTTCTAATTGGCTTGGAGCATTGCTGATTTGAATTCAATCTTCGAATATCATCACGAAACGATATGTGCTGAACATGTTTAATTAATAGATTTAGGGCCCTTTGTTGTTCACCTACAGTGATAGACCCGAATCGCCGTGTAGTAGCGTTGCGGCAGTTGTGCACGAACCGCATGCAATAGCAAATGATCCTTTTTATTTTCCGTAACGATGAAAATCGAGACAATAATTGATCGCAATTAAATGGATCAAATGGCTCATCGTTCACGGTTGTTGCCATCAACACAAGTTTGCGTTCTTCGCGTAAAACTGATTCCATGTCCAGGGAGTTTTGATCTTTTAGGGTAAGCCATTCGTCAGAATTTTTTAAAAGCCAAGAAGGGCCGCTCCACCATAAGGGGTGGTTCAGCAATTCCCGAGGAAGAAGTCCCCTGGATGCGCAATCCGCGGGATTATCAGCGGAAGGAACATGGCGCCAACAAGATGCTGGTACGCGTTCTTGAATGTAGCTAACGCGATTGCTAACAAATGTTTTCCACCGATGCGGAGACGAATGAAGCCATGATAAAACTATCGTAGAATCAGTCCACGCATAAATTGCGGCGAAGCTAACAAACGACGAGTAGGACGAGCAAATAAAAGAAATAAGTTTGGCTAGCAATTGCGCCCCACATAATTCCAATTGAGGAATTGGTCGCCGTTGTAAGGGGGCAACTTTGGTTTTAGCCATCATAAACTTCACTACTGATTCATTCGGACCGATTACAAATCGAAGGTACACTATCGCTGCAAAACCGGCCTCGGAACTGTCAGAAAACCCGTGCAACTCACAGTTGACATAATTCGCAGGAATTAATTGGCGATGAATTTTGATATGAGCTATGTCCACTAATTGCGACTTATATAATTCCCAACGATCAATTATTTCCGAGGGAGGCAGTTCATCCCATCCTAACCCTAGACACCATAAGTGTTGTATAAGCCGCTTCGAAAAGAACGTTAACGGCGCTAAGAAACCGATGGGATCGAAGACCCTTGCGACTTCCGATAGGATGTGCCTTTTGGAACAGGGACGATCAATAGGTTCAACCTTGAATCTAAAACTGTCACTTGATGGGGACCATTGTAAGCCAAGGATCTTCAAAGGGGAGCAAGGTTCACCGGAATCGAAAGATACCATATTCCCTACCAGATGCGTGGGGTCTAGGTGGTTGGTTAACGCTGGAGAATTACTAGCCCATTTCCTTAATTCAAATCCGCCACAACGCAACAATTTTATCAGTTGATCCTGTAGGATTAAGGCCTCAGCCACGGAGGAACATCCAGTGGCAATATCGTCGACATAGATATCTCTTCGAATGACAGAAGATGCTTGGGGAAACCGGTGTTGCTCGTCATCAGCTAATTGAATAAGAGTTCTAATTGCAAGAAACGGCGATGAAGTAACTCCATATGCGACCCTATTCAAGATATATTCTTTTACAGGCTGATCTATGGAAGAGCGCCATAGAATACGTTGGAAATCACAGTCTGTAGTCGAGACGATTATTTGGCGAAATATGTGCTTAATGTCGCTAGTTATTACTACATTATGAGCACGAAAATTTAATAACACAGACACTATGTCTTGCTGCAAATTTGGCCCAGAATACAATGTGTCATTTAGCGATAAGCCATTTGAAGCTCTCGAACTGGCATCAAAAACAACACGAAATTTTGAATTCGTCATACAATGGTGTGGAATGTAATAAAATTTATCGGGACGAGGATCCGCCGATGCGAGGACCATATGCCCTGTATTAACGTATTCGTCCATAAAGTTGACGTATTCCCTTCTCAAAGAAGGATTGTGCATAAGGCGATTTTCGAGCAATTGCAGCCGCCTTAAGGCGATATCGCGCGAATTGGGAAATTTTGGATTTTGCACCTTGAACGGCAACGAAACGACATATCGACCAGTACTATTACGGGATACCGTAGATGAATATAACGACTCGCAAATGGCATCCGCGGCGTCGACCGTAGATATCTGCTGGGGTTCTTCTGTTCGCCAAAACGCTTTCAATGTGTCATCGAGGGTTGGAATTTCGACCGATGTCAGATAAGCTTTAGCAACTGCGTTCGACGCGGGACCAACGCATCCATTAACAACCCAACCGAAGACCGTGTTAAGAGCTGCTGGTTCATTTTGGGACGTACTCAAAATTGCGCCAGGTTTAATCACGTGTGCATATATATCGGCACCTAGCAATAAATCTACTTGGCGGGCCCGATAAAATTCGGGATCCGCTAATATTAAGCCAGAAATATGATTCCATTTAGAAGGGTCGATGGAACTGGCCAGGATATTTTCGGCGATTTGAGGGATTACATGGGCCTTTATGCTAAATACAGGCACCGGCTTATTGCTGTAACAAGGACGAAGACAACATGTTGCAAAACCTGCAGAAAGCAAGGCCTTTTCAGAGGTTTCTGAACCAATACCATGAATAACGGTTTTAAATGTTGTAAGTGTTAATCCCAAACGCCTTAAACCCTTTTGCGTGATAAAGCTACCCTGTGAACAATTATCAATGAGACAGCGCAACTTCTGAAAATTACCGAGAGCGTCTTGAATTTCCACAATAGCCGTAGAAAGTAAAACCGATTCGCACGACAATACGCTCGCACAAGCGGTTACCCTAGCAGCACCAAATATACATATTATATATCTGTAATGTAGATGTGATATCATTTGTCACTAAAATAATGTGAGATATAATGGATATTAGCATGATATTTTAAAATGGGATATGAGCAATATATGAAAGATATATGCAAACAACATATCTAGTATATTTAAAAATGTTTACATTTAACTGAGATTTCCCAAATATTAGGAGGATATTATGAAATTAGATGTAGGGAGTATTGGATTCCGATTAATACCGGATATCTGCTGTATATTTCGAACTGAGTTGGTTGTGTTGTATATTGCAAATATTAGAATGATATCACCGGTAGATTCTCAAACAAATGTATTTATACAAGATACAACCAATATTTGTAGGATAATTAATAAAGGGTTAAAAACAGTATTTAATTAGGATGTTTACCGCATATAACGGATTTATTAAAAAACTAGATATAACATCCCTTTACTGGGATATATTACAACTGTATATTACAACTTTTATAATCAAGATGTTATTAACTTTCAGAATATTAATTAAACAGTGCCGTGATAATTTGATACATCTTGTGTATTATTATACAGGGATGGAGTATACAGGGTATAAATTAGTTGTGGAGCAAACTACACGTGGCAATGTTAGTCATAAAATTCTGAGTAAAAAATCTTAATTCTAAAATGTTTAATTGGTCTTCATGGGCCCTCATGAGCGGCAAATAAAAAACATGATAACTTTTCTGTTTCAAATATGTGAAAGTATCGTCAAGCAAAGTTGTTCAAAATGTAAAATTATGGTCGCATGCAAAATTTAAGAAATATTGGCTTACTTTTATGAAACCGTGCGTACTAGATGAAGTAGGAACTTTTGTGGTAACACAGTTTCATAAAAGTAGCTCGATATTTCTGAAATTTTGCATGGGGCCATAATTGTATATTTTGGACAACTTTCCTTAAAGATACTTTCACATATTTGAAACAGAAAAGGTACTTTACCTGAAAAAATCATGTTTTTTATCTTCCGTTCGGAGGGCTCATGAAGATCAATTCAACATTTATCTTGACTCAGAATTTTATGACTAACATCACCACTCGTACTTTGCTCCACAATTAATATACACCCTGTATAGAATGTACATGAACATGTATATCGGTGGAATCTGCATTAGTGTACACGAACCTTTCGTATCTGATTATTGTTACGATTTAAATAAATTATGTGACACTAACATATTTTCCTCGTTGGATTTTTGCCCTAAGATTGGTCGGGAATATCTTCCAAGAAAACCCTTTCAATGTCCCATGATTAAATAAATGCAAACTGAAGGTGTAATTTAGTAAAACCTGTAAAACTGTAACTAATTTTTGAATTATTTTCTTAACACTCCAGACAACCGTACTACAAAATGATGGTACTTAGTGTAAAAGAGTAAGAATTTTCAAAAAACAAAGGGACCGTTTAGTAAATAGCTCTGGAATGTGAAAGTTTCTTAGTCACTAACGAGGTCTTATGGCCGTAATTCTTGCAATCATTCTAGAAGAATTTGACTGATTAAAGATGATGCTTTTAAAAGCTTATAGCTAATTAACATGACTTATAGGACACATTTCCAACTTTGGAGATACCCGGCGATCCCAAATACTTTACTTCAACAACAGTAATAACATTTTGATTTGAATGCAAAAAATCTTACAATACTTATATTTTATGCAAATTAAGAATTTCTAAAAATATGCAGAATCTACAAAACTTAAATATATGTACATATTTATTGTATAATACATTTATAAATAATTAATTGATACCCATCTTAAGTTTGATAATGTATCACCTGTCACTTACCTACTTTAATATAAATCTCTCTATTGTTTTCAATTTAGGATGCTTATTACGTAGTTGGCAAGTGAAGAGGTTAACTTAATAATGCGTGGGAACGTAAATCGTAGTTTTGAGTTAATTTGTTGTTTACAATAATTTTTGTTTTAAATAATTATGTGTTGTTATAATTAAGGGCTTGGCTGGGCAGTATTAGATAAAGCCATTAATTATAATGGCCCATTTTTGCTTAATCATTCTTAAGTCAAGTTCTATCATAACTCTATAATAAAGCAGAACACTTCCCAAGGTCAAACATGCATGCGCGTGGTCTATGTGTAGTTCGATTGTGGGCGTGGTCTTGATATTAGCAGCGTTGCCAGACCTGGTACAATTCTACGAATCTGGTACATTTTGAAACCGTTTCTACAAATTTATTTCGTACAGTGTAAATCTGGCAACAGGGCTAAAATCGTCGTGTTGACAGCTGGCCTTTAGTTTACGAAGAAGGAAACCCTCATTTCTGTTGTAGAAAAGTGAGTATTCGTTATTATATTTTCCATTTTAATTTTGTGTGCTTTTGTGTGACATAACCTAAGATTTGCATGGAATTTTTATCTGGCAAAAACAGAGGCAATCAATGCGTTTCGCACTGCACAATTTTCATTATTATCAATCCTATTAAACAATGACTGCTTTTCTGCCTGTGAAATTCGTGGTGTTAAAGAGAATAGGTAAGTTTTAAAAATCTTGTATTGTACGACGCCACCGATGAACTACTGTTCCTAGAGTCAGTAATCTTGGAAGGAGGCGCGAACAGCTGATCGTTTAGATTAAAATTACCTTAAAACGTTGCCAGACCTTTATTGTTTGGCTTCAACAGCTTTTGGCGCCAAATTATTTTTAGTTTGCTTTTAATCGTGAACAATCGTTAAACAAACGCCATATCTACCTAACAGCATTTACACCGAAGGAAATTATGTATTAATCCCCGCTTCGTCAACCGTTCAATACATTTTAGTTTGACCCTAACCGCAACACCTGCAAGAATCACGGATATGGTTTAGTGTCAAAATGTTATCTTCATTCACAAAACAGTTGGAGCTAGAACACCTCTATTCGACATTGATGTTAGGACCACGATAAACATGCACACTAAAACGAATTAGACCCCAAATTGCTGTACAAGTAAACAAAGGTCTGGCAATAGTGTAAGGTATTTGACATGTTAGCGATCCCTCCCTCCAAGATTACTGACTCTAGGAACAGTAGTTCATCGGTGGCGTCGTACAATACAAGATTACCGGTCTGTAGTTCTGGTGCTATTATTATTGTTGTTTTGTTGTTAGTGCTGGACGTGAAAGTTACGGTGACTCAGCCATAGGATATGTGCAGCTCCGACGAGAGGGTGAATTGTGCACCGTTAAATGCAGAATTTGTCCTGAACACCGAGTGAGAGCGAAAAACTATAATGTGGTGTTACAAGTAAATGAAAAGCAGAGTAAAGTAGAGAAGGTGGAATGTTTGGACTGCGCTGCATCAGCTGGTAATTTAATAATAATCTGTTATTAATCTGTTTTAAAATTTAAAAAAAAATTTTTTACAGGTGGATGCAAGCAAGCATGCTGTAGCAGTACTTATGTGGATGCATAGGAGGAGCGAAGAACCTGCACCCACAGAAGTCCAGTGCTATTGGAAGAAGTCGCAACTGTCAAAAGTGGGCACATCGCTAAAATTTTTGACTGTGGCAGAATTTGGGGGTATACCCGTTGAAGAAGATCAGGGCAACTTTTATCAGGAGGCAATGCGTTTAGGAGTACAAAACAAAGCAGCTGGCGAAATATTTAAACTGTTTAAAGAACCCAAGTATAGCTGCCTGGATTTGTAAGGTTTATTATTAAAATTTGTTAGCAGTGGTGGAGCCCTATATGATGATTTCATCACCTTCACCAAGCAGCACATGAATGAAGATTTGTGCAAGGAAGCTGCATATTGTACCCTAATGCAAGCCGAAGACAGTTTGTGGCATCGTTTACGATATGGGAGGATAACTGCTTCGAAATTATATAATGCTGCACATTGCAAAACTGAATGTGGCTCATTTGTGCAACAGGTAATTGGAGTTACAAAACTGAGGGATACCAAAGCAATGGAAAGGGGTAGACGATTAGAAAAGCAGGTATTACAAATTGTCGAAAAAAATATGAAGACCAAATTAAGTTCTGTGGGAATTGTACTTTCAAAGAACCACCCTATTTTCGGAGCTTCACCAGATGCAGTGAGTGACAATTTCGTTGTTGAAGTGAAGTGCCCCTCTACAGACAAAGCAGTGTCAAACTATATAACATCACAAAATAAAGTTACGGCCAAGTATAGAGCTCAAATACAAATGCAAATGCATTTTTTAAATAAATCGTATTGCATTTTTGCTGTTGCAGATGCTAACTTTGAAAAAAACCAAAAAGTTAATTTTATTTCTGTGGGCTATGATGCAAATTACATTAAACAAACAATGTTAGAAGCTGAGAACTTTTGGAAAAAAAATATTTTTCCTATTTTATTAGCATCTGCGAACAAATAACTGCATTTTTAATTTTTATTGTTAGGGATAAGCGTGTAACTATTTTTAAGTAATATTTAATATTTTTCCCGCTGCTGATCTTGTAAGTCAGTGATACAGCCTTAGTAACAAAACATGTAAGTCGGTGATTATATTTGTTTGCTGCTTTTTCTTGACAACGGAACTTAATACTATTATAAAGTTCTTAGGATAATAAAATTAGCAAAGCAAGATGCAGATTTAGACGTTTTGTTTCTAAATTGCAAGTGTTTATGTGACATGTGACACTCATAGGTAACACGACTCACAAAAATTAATCCTGGTGACAGGTGACAAACCAAACGATTTTTTCAGAAATCTAGGAAAATTTCGATAAGCAGCGGGAAAAATATAATAAGATAACTCGGAATGTATCGCCTATTAACATTTTCGGCAGGCAACAAGCCGCGACTTCGTCTTGGCATGTACTTGCCTACCCCAAATGTTAATAGGTCCTTACATTCCTTGTGACTTAAATAGCTATTTAGAATTGTAATATATTGTAATAAATGTAAAATTTTACAGTGTCACTGCAAGTTATTATAATTGTGTTTCAGTGTTGAATGTACCAGCTTTAATTTTGTTTACAATAAACAAAAAAGCGTTGTTTTCTATTTCTGTTAATACATATAATAGGTAAACAAATATTTTTGGTGTGTGACATGATGTAACCGTAATTTTTAATAAATGCAATTGTTTAATCCAAAAAATAACGTTTTAATCTAAGTCGACAGATCCTTCTGAAATTTTGTATAGGGTTATAATTTGTCATTCTAAACAACTTTTATTAATAAAATTTTACCGTATCATGAACAAAAAGGGTAGTTTACCTGAAATTAACATACAATTATCTCAAAAATAACGGTTTTTTATAAGTCCGCAGATCTTTCTGAAATTTTGTATCGGGCCATAATTTATCATTCTAAACAATTTTTCTTAATCAAATTTTGTCGTATCATGAACACAAAGGGTACTTTACCTGAAAATAAAATAGTTTTCGCTTTCCTGTCAAGGCCTTACTTGTTTTTCAAAAACTGAAAATATTCTTAAAATTCTTTTCAAACCAAGCAGAACCGAATCCCAGAACCTTAAAATAAAATTCAAAATTTTTTAGACCATCTCACCTCTTGTAACATCAATCCTGGGACACACTGTATATGTTTAACATTACAATATTATTGCTCTACAGTTAGTGTCGTTAATTATTTAATATTTGTTATCTAAGTGGAAAAGCAGATGCTATTTTAAATAGTAATCTGAATTTGCCCTTTTGGTGGTGAAATAGGGGTTGTCGAAATTAGTGTCTTTATTGCGCAAAGGACATTGGCATAGATGACCTAAATGTTCTAAAATGTTCAGGTGTACAAAAAAAAGGATGAAGAATTTAAATTAGATCATAACCATGGCTACTACTACCAGATACAAATGCAACTCGCTATTACTGGAGTTAATTACTGTGATTTTGTGGTATGGAGTAGTAAACATTTTTTCCGTGAAAGAATACATTTCAATGAGGTATTTTGGGAAAAAGAAAGCGCTATTGCTATGAAGTTTTTTAACAATGTGATGATGCCAGAACTTCTCGGTAGGGCATCCAATCCCGGGATCCCAAAATGTCGGTATCTCGGGATCCCTAATTTTTTTATCCGGTATTTCAATCCCGGTATTTTTCCCCAATACCGGAATTTTCGATATTTTTGGGATTGCTTTTGTGTGCACTGCGTCGCAGTTCGCAGAGTCTGCGAGTCGCCTTACCCAGCCTGGCCGGCGCCAGACATGGAGCAACATGTTGATAGATAATAATTAGTATGGTTCAGGGTAGTAGCAGTTAGCAGATGTGTCCATAAACGGCGTAAACTGTGTTCAGTTGTGTTGTCACTGTTGCTTGCATATTTACCTATTATACACCTACAAGCCTATGATATATATGGATAATACTAGAAATACCGGTTCTGAAAACAGGAAATCCCGGTATTGAACACCGGAAATCCCGGTATTGAATACTGGAAATACCGGTACTGAAAACAGGGAATCCCGGTTTGAACACCGGCAATCCTGGTATTGAATACCGGGATCCAGATAGAATTACTTCAATACCGAAATCCCGGGATTGAAAATTCAGTTGGGTATTGGATGCCCTACTTCTCGGTAAATATTTCACAAATAAAGCAGTTAAGGATGCTGCAGCTAATACTGATTGGAATGTATTCAAAGAGTCGTTAAATGTTAATAATGGTACAAATTTAATGTTTTGTAATAAAAGTAGTAGTACGGAAACAAGGACCACTGCTCTCGTAGCCACGCAAACTAAAGATAACAGTATATATTGTTTGTGTAAGGGTCCTGATAATGGAACGCCTATGATTGCTTGCTGTAATTTGCACTGTTCCGTGGAATGGTTTTATCTGATTTTTATTGGCTTAACATCTGTACCTAATACTGAATGGCATTGCCCTTTATGTAGTATAAGTGAAAGTAATAGTATTTTGTATTATATTGGTATTGGAATATAAAATAAAAGCAAATAAATATTTGATCGATTTATTTATTATCACTTTAATTGCAGTACTGTAAAATAAGTAAATACAAACATCATGTTTTTAAAAGCACGACCGCTGAGATATGTGAAAAACGCAGGTCTATTTTTAAATAAGTAACCGAATGCGCCAAGTAGCTGCTATAGAACACTGCAGTTTAAATTGAAACTAAATGAATTAATAACAGATTCATCCATTTTCAAGTATTCTATAATGTATATTGGTTATTTATATTTATACAGTACAGTAAACATTGCGCTTCCATACTTTGACCAAAATTATTTAAAAAAGATATTTTTGTCAACTACACGGAAAAATTGCATGTTTAACACATTGGAAAATTCCATGCTCACGTAAAACTTTTACATTTGCTGGAAAACTCTCACTTTTCTTAAGTTGTAGAGCAATCTACTATTAATTCACTAGCGATTTAAGAAGAAAATTAACTCGCTAGCATATAAACATTATAAACAGTTACTTATGGTTGCTATTATAAAGATAATAATAATAATGCCAGTTTAAAATGCCAAAGAAATAATAATTAATCGAGTTATTTAACAATATCAGTAACTGGAGACTTGAGTTCCCGCATTTATATTTTTATGGCGCTCAACGGCTTAAACCTGAAAAGAAACAGATTGCAGGCAGCTGAAAATTATTTCGGTGGAGCAAATAATTCTCACATATAATCTCATAAGTCACAAGAGCATTAATTCTTTCCGGATTTGTTTTTGACTGCGTTCCAACAGCGTCATATTAATTAGGACGCCTTCCAGGGGCAAGCGTTTCCTTTACAGGGACTTTCCATTTGAAAATATATTTTTTGGAACTTTTCCTTACTGCCAATCTCTAGCGTGCTTTTAAAACTTTCTTTAGTGCAACAAAAGTTATTAAATTCGTCCTACATTTTAAATGCGGCATATGCCGCGGGGTTTAAGCTAGTTTATTATATTTGCTGACTTTTACTGTTTCTTTTACCTGCAAATGTTAATCGAGTTGTTTATCATATGCCTACCATTAGATTTTCATAGATAAAAATAAGAAATGCAGATATTTGATTAATGAGAAATTTTTTCGAGTTTCTAAATAATAATAAATATTTTATCACTTTATACATGTATATGCTACCTAAAAGCAATAATACGTTTCTAAAACAAAACATTGAATGCTAAAATCATAACAATTGAAAAGTCCGTTCAAAAAATATTTTAACGGAATAGACATATATAGCGAATTCGAAATTTGTTCCCGTTTAAAAAGCACCCAGTTACAGAGAAAACTACCTGCTGCTTTTGTAACCAGCTTAAAACAGGTACTTAGTTCTTAGAAATAGCATCTTCCTTACGAGTTTCTCATAATGGAGGGTGAATTTCTTTCTAGTGTTCAGTTTGGTTTCAGCTTTTGTGTTGCAACTACAAATTTTTGTGGAAGTGCTCAAAAAGTGTTTTTTGTGTTTAAGAAAACCAGTAGGTAGAGGTAAGTTTAATTATTAAAAGTATTAATTACTCTATTACCCCAACCATGTCGTCTAAATATAGGAAAGCAAAAAGTCACTTATAAAACGAACTATTGTACAGAAGGTTGAAGTTGTTCATATTTCTACAAATGCTACAGTAGTATTAAATCGAACTATTGATCAACAAGATTCTGCTATAAATTTAATCACAATTATTAATAATAGACTGCAAACATAAAAATTAAGTACATGCATAGGAGTATTCAAATTTACTTATCTTTTGTTTTAAGAATTTCTTTTTTGTGTTTCAGACTCAGCTATTATACCTAATAGGTGGTGAAACAACACACATGTCGATCTACTTGAAAATTCAAAACCTGTCAACAGCAGAAGCGGCAACATTTTATTCTGGCCTGGGGAAAAAGAAAAAGTTGCCCTTTTGAAGTTATTGTTGGTATGCAAAAAAAAAGAAAAGTTTCTATAAATATAGTTTTGAATGAGTTGCAACATCCGGAATATCTGAACTGTTGGAATTATTCCACCTTTTGGAGGCATTAAGCCAGAAAATTTTAAATTTATGTTTATTGGAACTTTTTTGTTGCTGTGATTTGTAAAACTTGTCCTAAAAATTATTTTCACCTCTTAGAAAAACACCCAGACGTTCTTGTAATTATAACGACTCGCAACAAGAGTTCTTTGTATGAAAAACGTAATTTTTAAGACAGATTGATTTGACCTTCACATAAGACACTATGGCGCACTTATTCAAACATAAATAAATATAAAATGTTAAATGAGTAGTATAATTGTCCGCTAACCGTTGAGTCAGAGTGTCACTCCTAAGAAAGAATTCCGGAAATATATTTTCTCTTTCTCTTTTCCTGCATAATCAGTACTTACACCCATTTTTCGTCGGTAATTTGGAAAGAGTCCGTAGTTAGTGGCACCCGAAACAAAGCCTATTTGATTTTATAATTAAATTTTGCCACTGCTGCTTAGACAACATTAACTTTTCCCATTTTTGTAATGAATTTCCATTGCTTGTTTTTCTAAATATTATATTATAGTAACACAATGGTTGGTGTATGTGGGAAAATTGTAAAATGAACCATGTAAACTTCAAATTAATGCATATTATGTATTTTTTTCAGATGCTAGTAGGCAAAGATACCCCACTGCTACTGAGGTGGAAATCCGAAAATCCGTAGGTCTATATCCAGCAAATTCCAAAGATAGAACGCTAAGGCAAACTGCAATGTAATATCTATGTGTACAAAAATTTAATAAATGTTGTCAATTAGTATAACAATTTTAATGAAGAATATAATGTTATTATATTTCTTATACCCACATAATATAATAGACTGTGTTATATAAAAAGCAAATAGCGTTAACGCCAGTTTTTTAATATCAACTGAACAGCACCTAATAAAAAACATAGTTGATAGTGCAAAGAGACACAAAACAAGATATTTAACAAAGCATGTTGTTTCAATATTCAGTTTCAGACGAGCGATTCTTTTTATCTAGCTCACTACTGGGATATTTTGATAATGATGAGAAATGAAAACGTTGGTTGTATTAGAAAAAAGTTGCATAATGTATGGCCTTTCCAAAATCCGTCTTTGTATTTTTAATTTTTCACTAGCTTACGAAATATTGAAAATTGGGTTTTTTGTTTTCTTCAAACATTTAAAAAACATGTTGTATAAGAACA
Organism: Agriotes lineatus; assembly: GCA_940337035.1. Lineage (NCBI taxonomy): Eukaryota > Metazoa > Arthropoda > Insecta > Coleoptera > Elateridae > Agriotes > Agriotes lineatus. The sequence continues at coordinate 19,296 of CALNHX010004301.1, read as the reverse complement.
CGATTCAGAGAATAAAATGTATAGCTTCACACATACTCTTTAAATCACTTATAATAATGCAGAAGACTAAAAGCCGTGTTTACACAACTAAAAGTACTATGGTTGCGTTCCACCATTTCTATTTTCGGATTTTTGTAAACAAACTTTCCTTAACTTTTAATAGCGATATTATCACAGAAAAAAATTATTTATTATGCATATTTCTTGTGTTTTTTAAAACTATTGACTCAGCTTCGAAGGCAAGTCCACTTTGGTTAATTTTCATATCTGCTTATTGAACGCTCCCACAACCTAAGCCGTACTCAAACGCTATAAAGGCGTGTCCGTTACATCTTACTTAACAACATAACCTATATTTCTGCAAATTTGTATGCGTCGCCTTTCGTTTCTTCTAGCAGTTGCTACAAGTATTAATTCTGTTAAATGGTCTACTGTGCATCAGATAATTGTAGTACAAAGCAAGGTAAAGCATTAGCGTTGTTCAGATTTCCCAAAAATTTGCAACAATGGTCTAAATTGGACTCCCACTGATTCTTCACGGTTATGTGAGGTAAGTAGTTTTGAATAAACTTGTACGTACAATCTTATTGCTTCTCTCTTCTGCAGGGTCACTTTGAAGTATCGCAAATTAAAACTAACGCTGAAGGCATTACAACATTGAATACGAATGCTGTACCAACTATTCTTATATCCTCTATTGCTGGAAATGTTTCTGCGTGTTTCGAATCGCTACCATCAACATCCAACTGTACGAGTGCATCTTCGACTGTAGTTATTAACAACGAAGCCATGACCGAGGTTTGTACACATTTGTATGTAACGACGCTAAATTGTATGCAAAATTTACTTGTAAATTTATGAAGATATTAAGCATTGTTGCATACAGAAAATTGGCTGCTAAATTTGTTGATGGGACGTTGCGCTGAGTAGACGTGGTGTGCCAGCTGCTGCTAAATTTTATAAATATTGTGATTCTCCTAATATAAGTGCGTTACAACATGCCTGTTACTAGAAGCGGTGAAGCTATTGATGTCGAAGCGATTGCAGAGAGGGTAGTTGAAAAACTGTTAGATTTCGATGCATTAACAAAGAAGCTTACTTTGATCATCAACGCTTCCCTGGAAACCAAGGTTGCTAAAATAGTGGAAAAGTACGAGCACAAAATCTCATCTTTGGAAATGCAACTCGAAAAACTGAAAGCCGAAACGGAAGATACAATGAACGCACATGAACAATACAGCCGTGTAAATAGTTTAAGAATATTCGGCGTTCCGCAAAAACCGAATGAAAATACCAGTGAAGTAGTGCGCAATTTATGCCACGAAAAGTTAGGTATTAACCTTGCCGAAAATGATATCGACATCTGCCATCGCCTTGGATCGAAAGAGGGAACTCACCGTCCAATTATTATAAAATTTGTGCGCCGCAGCATTACAAAACTTATACCATAAACTATTTACTTGAAAAAAGGGATATGATATTTTAGCATTATCAGAAACGTGGTTAAAATCTGATATTACCCTTTCTCATTCGAAATATAACATTTTCCGGAAAGATCGAGACGCTCGAGGGGGTGGAGTTGCAATTTATGTAAAGAATCACTTGAATGTAAAAATTATTCAAACAAATGATAATATTGAGCAATTGTGGCTGTCATTAAAAATCAATAAAGAAAGTTATGTTTTCGGGGTTGTGTATAAACCACCTCAATTTAATTATAAAGTTTTTGTAGATGAGGTTGAAGAATCCATTTGTTTGTATACTGAGGCTTCAGGAGAAAATATAACATTTTCCGGAAAGATCGAGACGCTCGAGGGGGTGGAGTTGCAATTTATGTAAAGAATCACTTGAATGTAAAAATTATTCAAACAAATGATAATATTGAGCAATTGTGGCTGTCATTAAAAATCAATAATGAAAGTTATGTTTTCGGGGTTGTGTATAAACCACCTCAATTTAATTATATAGTTTTTGTAGATGAGGTTGAAGAATCCATTTGTTTGTATACTGAGGCTTCAGATAGGGTTATTTGTTTGGGTGATTTTAATATAAACGTGTTGGATTTTTCTGGTTCGGTTACGCAATACTTAAATTATATGTTAAATACATTATGTTTAAAACAAATTATTACAGAGCCTACTCGAATATCTGGAAATAGCAGTACTTTGATAGATCTCATAATTACATCGGATACCAGCTGCATTAGTGAAACAGGGGTGTGTGAAAATGAGTAATCCGATCATGAGACAGTTTTTTTGCAAAATATCAACTGGTGAGTTCGTCAAACTAAGTCCTATTATACGCACATTTCGGAATTTAAAATATTTTAATTTTAATGACTTGCTGTGACCTACAGAAGTTACCGCTACATCAATTGTTTTATGAGCTGGATATTGATGCTAAATTAAACATTTTAAATTATTATATTACATCCATTTTTGACTTGCATGCCCCGTGGATAACGGTTAAAATGAAGAACAAACCAGCACCTTGGTTTACTGATAATGTTAAGTTACTGATAAATCTTAAAAATAAGACAAAATCAAAATATAAACAATCTAAGAACCCTGGGCACTGGGAATATTATAAAAGTTTGCGGAATTTTACCAATCTTGCAATTCAAAATGAAAAGAAAGCTTACTTCGAGCATAAAGTTGGGATTGGAGGCACAAATGCTATTTGGAAGGAGCTAAATTTAATAAATATAAACATTAAAAAACAAAATTCTATTCCGGAAACACTCAGTAATGTACAAGAAGTAAATGATTTTTCTGTAGACTCTATACCTCACAGCACTCCTGATCAAATGCTTCTAGATTTTTATCGTAATAACGAACTTACATCAGAAAAACTTTCTTTCACGACTGTTGACGTTGAGGAAGTACAAAATTTAATTAGAAGTGTAAAAAGTAATGCAGGGGGTATAGACGGTATAACCATCAATATGATTAAACTGTGTTGTCCATACATATTACCGTTTATTACTCATATACTGAACTGCTGTTTATCAGAAAATGTTTTTCCAAAATGTTGGAAAAATGCAATTGTGATTCCTTTCCCCAAAGTAAATAATGCTGCAGCCTATACAGATTTACAACCTATCAGTATATAGAAATAGAGTGTTAATTAACAACTAGTTATTTATTTAAATAAGACATTTTTTCTTATTGTATAGTTGTACATTACTATAAATGTTAGTTTAAATTTACTCAAATATTTGTTTTGTTAATTACAAAACTTAACAAGTTAATTACAAAACTTAACAAGTTAATAAATAAAAGTATTTACAAAAATATTGCTCTAACTGCTATCTAATAAAACATTTCTTATTAATAGTACAGCAATATCACGGAAACAAACGACGAACGTCATCAAATATTTAGTTATTCATTTAGAGTTACCGTTTGATTCCGTGATTTACCTATAGTTACAATAAATATGATTAACTATAGGTAAATCACGGAACCAAACGGTGCGCGTCATCAAACAGTAACTATAAATTAATAACTAAATATTTGATGACATGCACAGTTTGGTTCCGTGATTTTACTATATGTGTATTGCTTTCCAAGCTGGGATGAGCTCCATACTGAGCGCTGGGTTAGTCAACCGAGGTGCGAAGCACTGAGGTCAGCTAAAAGTACGAAGCTGGAATAAGCCTTCCCACGAGGTATGTATGCCATTTTACTCACAACATAGTTACACATTTATTTAATTTCGACATTCACTAGAGATGGAAGGAATTTTGTATGATAAAAATTCTTCAAAATTTGTCTATTTTCTGCCCATTCTTCTTTTTTTGTAACTGGAATTATTGCGACGACTTGAGGAGTCCAGATAACTAGATAGCATTTCTTTTTATGTAACAAGTGCTATGCACCCTGTATTTAGTGAAAATATTCATGGTTTTCATTTACCACAAACTGTTTCAGTACCTTATCGTAAGAACAAATATAGCCTTTGTCATGTGCAAGTGATTCCATCAAGTTGGAATTGAGATATTTAAATGGACATTTAACTTCCACAAGCTCTGCCTCGCCTGCAAGGCCATCTGGGGTTGCCCCAAGGTATCCACACTGATGGAGCCATAGTCCAGCAGATGTCACAGAAAGTCCAGTTGCTGCCCCAAATGCTTCAATTGCATTATTTTCATGTTCTCGCCCCCCACCGAAAGGCCTTTACTCCATCTAAGTTATATGTTCCTGCATAATAACAGAACTTTATGAAAAAATGTGAAAAATATTTTGCAAAGCAAACCTGTTAGTTTTTTGAAAAGCGATGCAGGGTAACGATTTCTTTTGCAAGCTGCTAGCACTGTACCGAACGAACTGGCTGTTAAAGGAAACCTGCGAATAATTAACCACAAGGGATTTTTTTACTGCCCTATGGTTTTCTCAAATATAGTTATTACTTGTTCAGGAGAAACATTCACTTTTTGTTCAAAATAACTAATTTTTCTGATATATTTTGATATTCTGCAGAGAAAATTATATCACTAATCTGTAGAACCATATTATCTTCCTGTGCAGTAAGTCTGGGTGCTAGAAGCCAACTGAATCCTACCACCCCTCCAAACGAAGCCAATTTTTCTCTAAGCGTTTCGATCTCTTCCTTGGTAACACTTCTCTTTGAAGCTCGATATTCCTTAGACGGCGAAAACCATTCATCGATTGTTCTCACGTTTTCATCAAGTGCTTTAGATTGTTTAGACACTGACCAGCTACATGCCTGGTCTGTAACTGATATATTATAATGAGCAAATAGTGCCAGTGCAGCAACATGATGACATGAAACTTGTCCACGAGGACATGTGCAAGAAGTTGAGGTTATGTTTTTGTCTTCATCGAAGAAGATCTACAAAGTAAAAATATATACTTAGTATATATTCGTTACTACTTAGAATCCATCTGAAGCAGCAATCAGTATTTTAAATAATTATACTTTTTAAGCTAAAATTTATCTTACCTCAACATTGTATCACTTATCTTTCATGCTTGCCTGTACTGTACCATGTACCCAGGGGTGCCAGATCGTGTCAAGCTGAATTCGTTAGCTTCGTCGGAAAAAATCGTGAGATTTCGGAAATGGATGAGATTTGAAACTATGGATGCAAATTAAAAAAAAAGCTATTTTAAAATTAATAAAATATGGAATATATGCTGCAGATTTATTAAACATTGAGTACATAGGTTGTACATACATAAATGACTGCAAGAGAATTATAAACATTTTAAATAATTGCCATAAATAAAAAAATTAAATTAATATAAAGTAAATGTTAAATGAACTAAATATTTTATTATAGAAATAACACATGAATTCTAAAAATAAAAATATGGCTACATAGAATATAGTACATATACATAGACCTAAGTATGTATACAGAAAAAAAATTGTTCGACTACTCACAATCTGAAGAATCTGTGTCCGGGATGACTGGTTTGGAGGGATAAAGTACTTGACTATTAATTTTTTAAAATTAAATCTGTGCTTATCTTGAAATTATGTAAATACCTATTTCTTGAAAGAACATTTAAATCCGCTTTCAACCGCAACTTGCGACTTCTTTATGTGAACCATAGATAGCAGCAGTATTTGATGATAATGCGGGAAATGATAAAATCAGTGACAGCATACATTAAATCATGTATTAAGACTAACACACATTCTTTTCTATTTAATCATTTAGTGTTACAATTTTTTATACAATTATTTTAATTAGAATTGATACAAAAATCGTGAGATAAATAGTCCTTATCGTGAGATTTGCAATGAAATCGTGAGAACTCACGATAAATCGTGAGATCTGGCACCCCTGCATGTACCATTTAATACTGAACAGAAAAAAGAAGATACTATTCAATTCAACAGTATTGGCAGTATCCAATATGAAAGAAAGTTTCCCGGAGGCTATCCAAAAATGTCCATAAAACGCTTTCCAGAGGCGAGCGTTTCCTTTCCAGAGACTTTCCATTTAAAAATATATATTTTTTAACTTTTCCTTACTGCCAATCTCTCACTTTATTTAGTGAAACAAAAGTTATTAAATCCGTCCTACATTTTAAGTGCGGCATATGCCGCGGGTTTCAGCTAGTATTGGAATATTTGAAGAAACAAAAATTCATTTTCAGTTGTTTTTCAAGACATTTCAGGAAGTACCCAGTAAATTACAAATCAGTAAACGGCATCTGAAAAAGCCTAAATTATGCAACTTGTCTAATTTAACCAATCTCATTTCTCTTACTGTTATCAATTTCCCAATAGCGAGCGAGATGAATAAAATTGCACGGGACACTCAGTTTAGATGGTTTGGCAATATACGGTGTACATCCTATTATAAATAAATTACCGATATTTGTAAGATATATATAGGAGATCTAGGCGACTGGCATCTAGAGAATATTCCTTGCTAATATTGTGTATACATATTTTACAAATATTAAGCGGATAATGGTGAGATATATTCAGAAGATGTGCGCGGTTAACATCCAGAGCATATTGGTTGCCAATATAGTGCAGATATTTGCATGATACCTCCAGCAGATGTACGTGACCTATATCTGGCGAATACCGATTGCTAATATAGTGAATACATCCCTAAAAAATACCTGAGGGATATTTGTAAAATATATTCAGCAGATATCTACGGTTAACATCTAGGTAAGATTGGCAACAGATATAGTATTGATGTATTTTTATATATATGGCCAATATTTAAAAGTGTGACATTAATTTATCCCATAGACATTACTAACTAATATCCTTGGTATATAGTGTGCTGCTAGGGTAGGCTCGTTTGCACCTCGGGGAATGAAACAGTTACACCGACCTCAGCATTCGCCGAACTTTGGGATCTTGCCGGAAAATGGAGCATCGTGTGGTGTTTATTGCGACAGTTTCTACATACTGATTTTGATGGACAAGAATTACTCATATGGTTAAAGCGCAAACAATTCAAACAAAGACGATGCGATTTGACCATTTCAAATCGCTCGTGTGGCGTTTTTGCCGCAAACACAGGGCACGCATAAACTGTATGTGCCAATTGACAAATCAGACATTTCGAAGTGTTTTCGCTATCTGAAGTAAGTTTATTATTCGAGGATTTATTTACTAAGAACGCCGATTTAGTAGACGGCTTTGCAAACAGGTGTTTGAACCCTTTGTTGGCTGAGTTATCTACACTTTCCAAGACGCGACATTGACTTTCAATAAAATCTTCTAATTGTTTTAGCGTTGGAATATCCGATGCCTTAGACCTAATCTCCGATTCAAATAATTTTCGCGTATCTGTATCAAGCTTATCTAAAAGGATGCTAAACCACATAGAGTCCTCTAACGAATTAGCAATGTTTAGAGCCTTAAGGGCCAAACGATTCTCTTTAACGTGGTCAAAGAGTTTTCGCAGGTCTTTCGCGGATTCTGCTTTTAATTTTGGAAAATTATTAATTGATGTCCAATAGTGATTAGCCAATCTACGCTTATCATCGTAGCGGTCGACGAGTGTATCGTATGCGATTTTATAATTATCTCCGGACAAAGGCAACGACTTAATAAGATTTAATGGCTCATTTTGTAAACAACTCAAAAGGTATTGCAGTTTTTGAATGTCAGACAAATCAGATCTAGTAGGTATGTATTGCACTTCGAAATAATTCGATAAAACCGGTCCATTGACTATACTCGCCGGAATAAATCGGGAGTTCCAGTTTCGGCAAACGAATATTATTAGAATGATTGAAGCTACGATTCGAAGAATTGTCATTAGGATTGCTAAAACTCGGGGACGATTCATTATCAGGAAACAAAGAAAAATAAATAGCTTCAATACTATTAAAGGCATCATCAAATTGTTTCCTAATGGCCTCTTCGGATGCTAGGTCCGGATTAGCTTGAGTGGATATATTTTGAATAATAGCGCGATGCAAGGGTTGAAATTCATCATAAATCGACTTTGCCTTGTCAAGTCGCCGTTTGAATAACGAACGTAACGCGGTTTCTTCCTGAGACGAAGAAGCTAGGTCACGGATTTCCAATAATTGATTAATTAAAGTACTGCGGAGTGCCAAGTTCATTTTAAGCTGATTGGCCATGATTTATTGGTATGCGGCGACGGAAGTATGCGACAGAAAGCTATATCCAAAATCCAAAACTTTGAGGATCGGCAGCCGCCTGCAGTGCCACAGCAATAAAGGCAAAAGTAATAAAACCCAACCGTTCTACGATGGTCACTTGTTGACCATATGCCCGGCGCAACCAAACTAGGAAATTCCGAGAACGAGCGACAATGGATGCAAAGATGCGGACCAAATTAGGCATAAAATTAATATGTGGGGCGGCGAAACGTAACGACATACGCAATATACACGAATCAATAAGTTAAATCAATAATAACTCGTAAATAGCTGTACCTGCGCTGGAGCTTTGAATTTGGAAAATAAACGATATCAAAATTTGGAAAATTCGACAAATTTCACGCGTTTCTACTACACAAAAAACGGATAATCTCAATTGATTAGATCCGGCTCGAAGGACCAGAAATGTATCTGTCTCCAGGGCAATTAATATCTAAATTAATTCTACCTAAACGGAGAGCATAGGACTCGATAATACCCACGCAAAGTAGAAGTTTGTATAGGGACTTACCTTGATGGACATAAAGGATGGGAGTGGCACATCGATTGACCCGTGACTCTAGGAGCACAAAACGATAAACACGAGCGGTTACACAAAACAACAAAAAACGGGATCAGTTGACCGACCGTTCACCAACTCGTCTTAGGTTCATCTGTTGCTATGTGGGCCACTGACCCAACATTTAGGGGTGGCAGGAGAGGGGACAGTAAGCCCCATAACTCGACGTTCCACCAATAGTGGGTAAACTTACCGCTAGGTAGAATTACAAACTACACTAAATTTATGTACAGCTATTTACTTGTATTAAGAATTACGAATGAAATAAACTAAACTAACATGATTAAAGGCTAAATACCAAACAGTTCACATGACAAAATTCAGATTGCTTTGTGTTACCACTACGTTCAGAAAATGATAGAACCAAAGACTTTCGAAAGCCACGGACATATTGTATATACAATAGTATGTAAATTAGAATAACCACAAAAGCGACATTTAATACAATCAACGCTACGATTATCCCTTCTACAATTATCAAACCTTGGTCAAAATAACTGAAAACGGAAAATTCCTTCGCCTTCAGTTTAAATCCCGTTTACGTGTGTCTTCTACGGAAATTCTGTGAGAATGTATTGGTTGCTCTAGTATATTTTTCTTTACATATTGCGAATACAATTAATAAGAGTAATTTACTATATTCGTTGTGCGACAATGCTAAACAGTTCAGTACACGAATGTGGTCCTAGCAATATACATAGAGGAAAGTGGAGGATCATAAGGAATGCGGATAGTATTATAGTGACGGTGCCAAGAGAGCACCTCGATTTCTTCTTACCATTAGTTTAGCGTAACACATGCAAGAAAAAATAACCAGGTTAAGCAATAATGCAAGAAGAGTAGGGCTACAAATACACACGAACAAAACGAAATTACTAGTTAAAGATAAACGAAAGGAACAAAAGTCCATATAAAGAGAAGTGACATCGTTGAAGTTGAAAAATTCTGCTACCTAGGCAGCATAGTAAGTGCGAAAGGAGGTACACAGAAAGACATAGATAGATGTATGATTAGCCCAGAATACCTTTAAAACACTATATAAAATCTAGATGTCCACATATATTAGTAAGGAAACAAAATTCCGACTTTTGCGTAGCAATGTAAAAAGTACATTACATGGCGCGGAGACCTGGAAATATAATAAAAAACAATCCCAAAAATTGCAGACATTTACAAATAGATGCCTCAGAATTATATGTGGGATCTTTTGGCCCGAAACAATTAGTAACGAAGAGTTGTGGAGGATGACAGAAGAAGAAAAACTAGAAGAGACAATAAAGAAACGCAAATGGAGATTGATTGGCCACACCCCCAGAAAACAACAAAAAGTATGACAAGGCAAGCTCTTCATTATACAAAATTTGGGAAAAAAGAAGGGGTAGACCAAATAACACGTGGAAAATAACAATTCTAGAAGAGTTAAAACAAGTCCAACTAACCTGGAAAGAAACAAAAATAATTGCAAAAAACAGAGAAGAATGGAATGCACTAACAAACAGAATAGGGAAAATTGGACGGACTCAAGACAGTGCGTGAGACCTGCAACCTCACCACAGACATGTCTATCATTTGCTAGTGAAACGCCCTCAAAGGGCGCCGTTTGCTCCTTTGGAGCTATATGATATATGATGAGTTTAGCCTAGTAATTTTGTAGAAAGCTCTAATACTAATAGGCAGGAAACTACATTATCAGAAACCAAAAAAATTAAATGCAAATTTGTGTATTCAGCAATTCGATATGGAATCTATATATTGAAATGCCAAAATAGTTCAAACCATAACCTATTATTGTTCCCATTTTATCTTATTTTGTTCGTAACAGTCACCTTCGACACATAATAAAATCTCTTATTCGAGTATGGAAATATTTTCCAATACTTGGAATGCAAAACTTGCCCAAAGCGTTTTTTCAGGTTAACTTATGTTACGTAGATGGTGTTTCTAAAATAAGGGGGGATAGTTTGTAAAAGTGTTATAAGATCAAAAATAACTAAAAAAATTATAATAGCTCTTATTGTGCTCCACTATCACACAAAATACAGCAGTTGTGCATCCAGTATATTTGGATTATGTGAGAATATTAACACTGAAAGACAAATACAGTCTAATAAATAATACTAGCAGCCCAGTGAGACAAATGTCTCATTTAATAAAACAAAAAAGACCGTTTTGCAAATAGAACGCGTATTCACCACACGTACAGTCGTGTGCAAATAAATCTGGGACAGTGTTTTTTTCACATGCAGATTCAGTTAAGAATTGAAGAATATCTCCATGGATTTCCTGCTATCAGAAAGAGTTACATTAAACTTTAACAGGTACTGAAACCCGTAACTCTCTCTGATAAGAGGAAATCCATGGAAATATTCTTCAAATTCTTAACTGAATCTGCATGTGAAAAAACACTGTCCCAGATTTATTTGCACACGACTGTACGTATATGACGTCATTGTTGGTAGCAAACTACCAGTCGCATTCGCCTTGATAAAATTTGCCTAGAATCTAACCTAAAAAGTTAGGATTAGGATAATTAAGCTAATAATTAGTGTTAGAGACTGAAATTCGGTTCCTGACCTGACATGACCATTCCAAACATATAACTTTAATAACTTTTTTCTCTATCTCTTACGGTTTGGCTGCTGAAACAGCGTCCCAGACAGACAAAACAGCGTCCCGGACAGACACGTCTATTAGATAAAGGATTGGTTATATCAGCTTTGTGTTAATTAACATCGTAAGTGCTTCGCCTTTCAATGGTATGTCTTAAATGGTAGTAGTCCCAGGTTTTAGTGCTCCTATACTCGTAACACTTACTTTCAGGATCAAATCCAACGATGAATTCAGGGCATGGATGACTAGCGCTTTTTCCAGCAAGAGTATCAGGCCAGCAGACCCATCCATCAAATAGTCCAGGGCAGTACAACCCTGTAACAATAAAATATGTTAATACCATAACCCCACGATGGAGATTTACCATCTACTTTTTAACCCTACTTAAAAATGAGAAGTTTATATGACTGTGTAACAGTACGCGAGGTTTAGCTCACGTGGTACTTTAAATTTGAGCAAAACGTCTTGTATGCCCTAATATTTGAATAAGAATTTGCTAGCTCAGCATACACGTGAAACCTTCTATATACCCAATCGTGGTTGCGAAGCGTCAATATTTGCCTAAACAAGAAGTTGGTTTCCACTGTATAGTGTTCTTGGGCTGAAATTAACTTCAAACAATGCACAAGAAAAGCAAATTTATTTACACAACCTATTGACTTTAACACACTTATAAAAAATAGCCAAGAACACAAAAGAAATAAAATAAAACAACCTATGTGCGGCATAGCTTGGGACTACTTGCAGGTACGTTGCAAAACATACCTGAAACAGCTTAAATAGCACCCTAAATAACTGTCTTTAAAACTCAATCAAGCTAGCTATCTTCAAAGGCGTAACCTTTAAAGCGCCCGAAGCTGATACTTATTTGAGCACGGCCTTGTACATATGCGAGTAGGTAAACGCATTCCAACTTCTTATACCAGTGGTCCTATATTGTCTCAACCACTGAATGACTGGTGTATGTAAATCCCTATACACACGAAGTGGGGCATTGACTGTCGCCACTATTGGTTTTCTCAATTCCGTTGGTCTGTTTGTTTGTTTGTCTGTCTGTCTGTCTGTCCATCTGTCTCTTTGTCTGTCTGACCGTCTGTCTGTCTGCCTGTCTCCCTGTCTGTCTGTCTGTCCGCCTGTTAGCGGCATAACTAAATAATATTTGTTGGAAGGTCATATTTTGCATGCATATTATATGTCTACTTGGCAGGAAACTAAGAAAATTTTGGAGAAAGATATAAGATTTGTTTATTTTTGCTTCAACAAAAAATAAATTAAAGTAGTAATTTGCACATAGCTCACGCTATATCACTGGCTAATATGAGACCTAACAAATACAGGGTAAATATTACAAATCGGACAGAATAGTATGGTGTGTTTATAACGCAGCAGAAACTCGTCCAATTCGAGCGAACAGTTAATCTAACGGCGAACAATAAACTGGACTGGAATTATTCGTCTGGAATCGCAGAGTGCGATACCCAGCGGACTGCATTTTTACTCCCCTCGTCTAAAAGACGAAGAAATTTTGTATTTGCTAAAGATAAAAGTAATAATTTGCACATATCTCAGACCTTAGCATTGGCTAAAATGGCATCTAACCGATACAGGCAAAACATCACACATGGGACAGAATAGTATGGTGTGTTTCTAACGCATCAGAAACTCGTCCAATTTGGGCACGCTCGTGGCTCAGTTGTTGCAGCAGCTGACAAGAAACTAGCCTCGAAATATATTGGTCTAGGAGCGCGGAGTTCGAATCCCAGCGGACGACATTTTCTTTATTTGCAAATTAATCTAATTCGCACGAAAGAGCTTCTGTCCTTTACAATTTTTTTTCTTATTAAGCATATAGAAAATATCGGGTTTTCTAGATTTATTTTTACCTACAAATTATAGATAAATAAAACTGTTTGGTTTTGGTAGCAGATTAGTATTACTTAAACACTAAACAAACGATTACTTGAATACATAGACAGGGTATGTTAAAATTCTCAAAGAAATGCTAATTTTTCATATAACTAAAACTACAAATTCTGTCATTACGTCGCGTCGCGTCGTCTAGACGTATTTCCTATCATACTACGTTTAACCAACAAATAGAATAGGCGCGTAGTATACTGCAATAATTTATTTATAAATATCGGTTCAAAAAAAAAGTTAAATTAATAAGTATTTTTCAGTCGACTACAATAATTGGGAAATATTTGTGAATTGAAAACAGACTCCCTGAAATTACAATGGACAAGAGTTATATTCGAGAAAAAGACGAAAAAGACAGAGACCTGTTACCTTTCTTTGGGTTGTTGCTGTTTACTTTTATCAACATTAACTAAGAAATGCTCAGTTTTCAGTCACTTATTTACAGTTACTATTAACGTTGAAGGCAACAATGGTATGCAGTTAACCTAGGGAATTAAGCTAGAATAACAAACAACGTTGAAGTATGTAGCAACAACAGGTAGGGAAAGAGGAAGTCTACAACCAAATAAAAAGGGGAACCAGCGGAACTATTAAATTGACTTGTGCTACAACTATCATTCTAAGGAACCAAGCAACACTGTAACCTTCAAAACGGTGAACTGGTAAATTGCTGGTTTGTTGTGGGACGTTATCAAGAAGTGCTTTGACTAGCTCAGACTGGGTGAAGCACGATCGCAAATAGAGTTCTGCGAAGACACTATTACAAACTTCAAACAATATTAGCGTTTCCAACTAAAATGCATATTATATGCCATCAACTACAACCACAGATGCATAGTTTCCATTCAAATTATTATTAAATATGTATTTATAAACAAATATTATGAGAGGTTTTATAGCAAACGCAAAATCCTTGGTTTAATTAAAGGCGGCCGGAAGCAAGTAGGCGAAGCATAAAGCCCAAGTTGAAATGAGCATAACGTAGTATTCAAAAACTATGAAATAAAGTGATTTTCGAATTTCGTTGCACGACAAGGCCTCATCGAATAAATTCAATCAAAAGGAGTAACCACTTTGCACTTTGCTCAATTGGCATATAGTGGGTATATACCTATGTGTGAGACTACTTCTTTACCATTCTTGGCAAATTGTAAAATACAGCAGGGCTTCGGTGAATAAACAAGAAGAAAGGCAAAATGACCCTCTTATGTGGGTGCTATCCAAGAGAGCGCGATACCACCTAGTGCAGGGTTTATTTCTTGAATATGGTACTAAAACAATGCTTTAGCATTACGTCAATAGCTAACAAAAAATCAGTAAAACGTCATAACACGTGAAGGTAGGGCGATAAACGGTTATCTACATAAAATTCCATGCGACCAAAAGGTGAGTCTCACTTCTGAAAATCCGGTGTAAACCTGATTCATTCAAATAGGTGCAGCAATTCACCAAACCATTGTACGAAATGTGCACCTAACCGCTGATGATTTTCGAGATAACTTCGCTGTCCAAGCGTCTATAAAAAAAGACCCCACAATGCGTCTTATGGTATCAGAAGTGAACTAAATTCTAAAAATTTCTAAAATAGAAACCGGAATAACAGCTTTACCGAGAAGTTATTTACGTGGAAATTATCGAGAACTATCAATAACAATGTCAACCCACACTAGTCCAGTCACTATGTCCAAAAATAAGACCTTTGCTGGAAAGTGAAGGGAAATTTGAAATTCTATTTTGGAGTGTTTGGGGGTCTAGCAAAGCTTAACTTCAAGTTGTCGACCAAGATTTCCTATGTGCTATTTCCGCCATCTTGATAAATGAGTGCGTTTTATTTTTTTGCGATAAATAGGTTCCCGTTAACACTATCTAAAAATTATGTAGACATCTTTTTTATAATTTTGAATGCTCTACAATTTATGTTCTATTACTTTTTTGCGTACGAGCGATATTTGTCGAGATATCGAACGCGAAAGGAGAGCGTGAAAGGGTCGAGATTTTTTTTCGAGCTTCTGGCTTGTGTCTCATTTCTCTTTCTATTTAGCGAAAAAGTAGCCATTATCAAACTTGTAGAGGTTGCAAATAGCTTCAATTTGACCTATTATAAATTGATATGCGACTAAAATTACGACTTGTAGAGCCGGCCAAAGTTGTCAAGTTGGCGCTTAATTTTTATTTCATGTATCGTACTACTACATAAATGGCATAATAAACTTCATTGCATTATGAGAATCGTTAAATTTCAAGTAGCCAGTACGTAATTTGTTATTTTTGACGTTTCTGCTATAGAACATCGGTTTAGAAATAAATATTTTCTAAACGTGTTATTTCTTGAGATTACAATAGGTGATTGTTTCATATGTAATAGTAGTTTATTTATCTAGAACGAAAAGTGGCATTTTAAAGACGAGAAAGTTGTTTACGGAATTACTTGCGAGGACCTTTAAAAACACTTTTCGTTCGTGGTGAATACAACGGTTTATTTCATACTGCAAGTTTAATGAATTTTAAATAAAAAGTTGTAAATCATTTCAAATTTCATGTCAACAACTGACGTATAATTTTAAAGTACTTGAACTTTAAAATTTTACTTTAAAGTACTAGGACTTTAATGTTCCATTTTTTGTACAATAAATAAGTTTTAAAGTACTTGAACTTTAAAATTTTACTTTAAAGTACTAGGATTTTAATGTTCTATTTTTTGTACCATAAATAATCCGAAAAATGTCATTTTTGACATCAGGATGAAATAAAACACATTTGATCAGAGACGTTTTTCGTGGCAAAGTGAAAGCTGTAAAAACTCTTTTAGCGGCGAGCGTGAAGAGGGGACACGATGAACATCGGTCCATGTTGGAAAGAGTGGATAATGTAAGTGTACATAGAGGATGCTACAAGAACTATTGCAATGAAGCCTCGATCGCTTCTCGACGAAGTCAATCTGCAAAAGAAGAACCCGAAAAACAACCGAAGTGTGAACCTTTATTTGATTTTAAAAATAATGATGATTTTAAATTTACTAAACATATTTCAAATGTCTGCAAAAGTCATATAGTTCCTTGAAACTTATTTATCAAAATACAATTTTTAAGTGTAAATGTGAAAATCGTTTTGTGTAATTCATTACTCTTGTCCTCTTTTGATTATTGTGACGTTGTTTATCATTCGCATTTAAGTAGCTTTAATGTGCTAGAATTCAGAAGATTCAGAACTCATGTTTACGCCTCATATTTGGAATACGAAAATATGAAAGAATTTCTTATAAGCTGAAAGATTCAAACTGGCTTAATATGAAAGAAAGGCGCTTCTTTCATTCTGAATGCCGTTTCCACAAGACCATTTTGAGTAAATTACCGAGTTACTTATACAACAAAATAAAGTTTAGAACCGACGTACATGCTTTAAATATAAGATTTAAAGAAACGCTCACTCCACCTCAACATAAGTCAAAATTTTTCAAGCGATCGTTTTCTTACAGAATAACTAAATGCTATAATTCGTTACTAAATGTAGTAAACGGCTATTGTAAGTCAAAATTTAAAAAAGCTATTTTTCAAAATTTTATGGATAAACATCAATGAATTAATTATTAGGGTCAAAATAGCACACACAGTAAATTGCTATATCACTAAACACCGCTATAGCTGTTTTGTGCGTAATATTTCGCCTGGCGCCAAAGCGTAGATCGTTGGATTTTTTTGTTTTCTTTTCTTTCTGTTTTTCACCGGGTTAAGTGGAAGAACAGCGGATAGATCTGTTTTTCTATCAAGTTGAACTTCGCCCAAGACAATATTACGTTTTAGTCAATATTTTTTCTGTGTAATTTTGTAATCTATTACATATATAAAGGAAAGTCACAACCCCGACTAATCAACGCAGAGCCGTAACCACTGGTACTACGAAGTTGAAATTTGGGTGGAAGATTCAATTTGTTACGTAAGGTCGTGCTAAGAAGGGATTTTTTGAAATTCTACCCGAAAGGGGGTGAAAAGGGGTAAAATGTGTTTTTACGAATTCCTCAATATCTCTTACACCATATGAGATATCGACTTGGTCTTTACTTCAAAGATTTTCAATGCAAATTCCTAAAAACATATTTCAGGATTTTGCCCTAACCAACCCCTAAAGGTCCAAATATGTAATCGGGGTGAATTAAAGAACCCTTCGTATCTCCTATGTTTCTTCAGTTAAAACATTCTTTTTTCTCATTTAGATGTATTTTTAAAATATTTAAAAAGTGGTTTAAGGAATTTTGAAAAATTTGCCCATAAGGGGGTGAAAAGGGTAAACCGTGTTTTCACGAATTCCTAAATATCTCTTAGACCCGATAAGATATCGACTTGCTGTTTGATTGCATGGGTATCCAAGGCAAATGTCTAAAAACACATTTCAGAATTTTGTCCTAATTAACCCTTAAAGGTGCGAATCTGCATTCGGGGTGAATTATAGAACCTCTTGTATGTCTTGTGTTTGTTAGGTTAGAGCATTCTTTTTTGTCATATAGATGTGTTTTTAAATCCTTAGAAAGGGGTTTTCAGGTCTTTTATATTTCACCCCTAAAGTGGTAAAAAGGGAAAACTGAAAAGGGGTAGGGGGTTAAAATTATTAATTATTTCCCCTCTGGGTTCATTTCAGAATAAAACGGGCTGACAGAATTTTCAGAAATTTTACTCCTAAGGAGTGAAAAGGGGTAAACTGTGTTGGCACGAATTTCTCAATATCTCTTAGAATAAAAGAGGAGAATTTCTGAAATTCCATTCCCTTGTGGTGGAAACAGGTATCCTGCTAACAACATTTACTAAGTACACATATTTTTGATGATATCTCATTGTTATACTAAAACTATAGTTTCATCAATCTATACAAGGGTAACGCCAATTATATACACATTTCCAGGGGTACGTGAAGAATAAAAGAGTCAAGCAAAACTTTTTTCTGAAGAATATTGTTTTCTTTTTACTTACAATATTGTTTTGCAGCCTTTTTTAGTTCAGTGTATTGAGTGAGGGGTAGGGGGGAGGGGAGCAGAATTCATTTAAGATTTAGAAGAAGAAACAAACATTTGTAGTCCGTTCG
This sequence comes from Agriotes lineatus, assembly GCA_940337035.1. Classification (NCBI taxonomy): domain Eukaryota; kingdom Metazoa; phylum Arthropoda; class Insecta; order Coleoptera; family Elateridae; genus Agriotes; species Agriotes lineatus. The sequence goes on along the minus strand of CALNHX010004301.1, from coordinate 999 downwards.
AAGAACGGGCATCTTGCTAGTAATTTAATAAAAACCTTTATTATTATTATTAATATACAATCATATAATGCTGTATACTATCTACTTGATGAAATATAATGATTCCAATAATGCAATGAAGTTTGTTATGTCATCTACGTAATAGTACGATACATGAAATAAAAATTACGCGCCAACTTGACAACTTTGGCCCGCTCGTCGTAATTTTAGTAGCATATCAATTTATAATAGGTCAAATTGAAGCTATTTTCAACCTCTATAAGTTTGATAATGGCTAGTTTTTCGCTAAATAGAAAGAGAAATGAGACACAAGCCCAGAAGCCCTTTCACGCTCTCCTTTCGCGTTTGATATCTCGACAAATATCGCTCCTACGCGAAAAATAATAGAACATAAATTGTAGAACATTCAAAATTCTTACGGAAATAGCACATAGAAAATTTTGGTTGACAACGTGAAGTTAAGCTTTGCTGGACCTAACCAATACCCCAAAAAAGAAATTTCAAATTTCCATTCACTTTCAAGCAAAAATGACATAGTGACTGGACTACACCTCCAATCTAAAATTCACGAAGCCGAAACAGAAACGAAATCAATCTAAGGATACTGCTATGTTTTTGGAAGAAAATAAAAGGATTTTCGGACTGCCACAACCTACTGAAAATCTACTATAGAACGTGTATTTCTAAATTTGCATATGAGTAAGATTCACTTTTATAGATGAAAAATAAAGCAAAAGAAAAAGTTTTGCTGATACATAGTACGAGAATCGAAAAGAGTTAATCATAAAATGAAGATATGGGAATGAATTTGAAAATGGGAGAGCGTGGTAGCAAAGTCGTACAACTTTAAGACATTGATCATGGAACATAAAGTTACATTCGTTGTTACCTGTAGTATGAGGCTAGATTTCGAGAAGCAGTATATCATAGATATACCATAAATTAGCATATACTTATATAAGAGAATAAGGTTTTGCAATATTAACAAATACCGTTTGA